>CAUYPO010008165.1:0-13740 GCA_963574435.1 Cheirogaleus major
TGAATTGACGGGCACTTGGGTCGTTTCCACATCCTTTCAATAGTGAATTGTGCTGCCATAAACATTCTGGGTGCAGATATCTTTATTATAGAATGTCTTTTCCTCTTTTAGGTAGATGCCTAATAGCCCTATTGCTGGATCGAATGGTATTTCTATTTTTAGCTGTTTGAGGTATCTTCAAATTCTTTTCCACAAAAGTTGCACTAATTTGCAGTCCCACCAGCAGTGTAAGAGTGTTCCTGTCTCTCCACATCCTCACCAGCATTTGTTGTTTTGGGATTTTATGATAGAGGCCAATCTCACTGGGGTTAGATGATATCTCATTGTGGTTTTGATTTGCATTTCTCTAATGATTAGAGATACTGAGCATTTTTTAAAATGTTTGCTGGCCATTATTCTGTCTTCTTTTGAAAAATTCTGTTCATGTCCTTTGAAGAATAAGGCAAATCTTAAAAAACCTTGACATTACCAGCAAAGAGAGATTTTTAAGTCCTGTGGATTATTTAAAACACTGAGGTAAAATATAATTTTAAAGCATAACATTTTAAAAATAACTAAATTCAAATATACTTCATTTTTCTCAATCATGGGGTTTGGTTTTCTTCATTATACTCTTCTTTCCTCTCCAGAGAAAACCACTTTTTAAAAGTAACTTTTATTCTTATTTTTACATGCTATTAGATTTATACATGTCCTTAAACAGCACGTATTTTTTGTGTTAAGCTTTATTTAGATGATATCATACTTGTAGGCATCATTATGAGCCATGAATTGTCTTCATTTAATGTTATGTTTCTGAGAGATATCTATGTTTTTATATGTAGCTCATTTATGCTACCTGCTGATGAGTATTCCATTATGAGTATTTCACAACATGCATATATCCATTTTTCTGTTGAAAAGCATTTAAGGTGTTTCTAAATTTTGCTATTGCAAAGGGTGCTGCAACAAACAGCCGGGTACATTACTCCTTGAAACATGAATTTTCTTATTGTAACTATTATACCTAGAATTGGGATTGTTGTATCTTTTCTGTGCATATCTTCAGCTTCCATAGATAATGCAGAATTGCTTTCTGAAATAGTTTTTAGTACTTACAAATCCACAAGCAGCATGTGATTTCTTAGTTTTCTTTACCTTAGCTTAAAATTAATTTATTTCATTCTTCTTAAGGCAATTTGCTAACCTCTATCTTTCTAAAAATTATATTTAAAATTTGATGACAATTTTAAAATACCTAAATTTTGTTTCATTATTCATTCCCAGTGTTGTTTAGTGGCAGCTTTCTCTTTTTTCTATAAATCTTGTTGGAGATAAATTGATTTCATTAATTAAATTTTCTCATTTATTTTTTTCTATATAATATTTTCAATTGCCTTTTTAAATTTCCTTCTCCCCTCATTTTGTAGATTTACTCTCTCTCTCTCTCTCTCTTTTTTTTTTTTAGAGAGAGATAGGGTCTTATTTTGTCACTCAGGCTGGAGAGCAGTGGCATGATCATATCACTGTAACTCCAAACACTTGGGCTCAGGTAATCCTCCTGAGGTGGGTACAGGAATGCACCGTCACCCCTGCTAAGTTTTTAAAACAATTTTTTTGTAGAGACGTGTCGCTGTGTTGCGCAGGCTGGTTACAAAAGATTTACTTTCTTATTCTTATTTTAGCATGTTGAATTGAACACAACTCATTTATTTTTAATCTCTTGTTTTATAATATATGTATTTATGGCTGTAAATTAAACTCTAGCACCACTTAATCTGTATCCCACGTTTAGTGCGTGCATTGTTTAATTCTTATTATTTCGGTTTTGTCATTGAGATAGTCCATAAGTTATTTGGGACTGAGTTTTAAATTTTCAAATACACACACATACACATTTTGAGAGGGACTGTTTTTACTTGCTGATTTCTAATTAATTTTGTGATCAGGGAATATGGTGTATGTGATGCAATGTTTTTACATCTTTTTATTCTTCCTTTGTTACGTTGTATGAGGTCACTTTTTGTAAATGTTCCATGTATATCTGGAAAATAAAGTTCAGTGCTTATGTTATACCTCTTACATAACTCTTGATAATTGTTTTATAAAACTTTGTATACAAAATAAATTTGTCTTGATCTATAAATGTCATATATATGGGTTAAACATTTCCCAAATGAATGAAAGCTTTTCAAATTTTCCTAGTATTTTGCTTTCTCCTTGATCCTAGTTTTGCTTTATATATATATCAAGGCTATATGTTCAGGAATGTGTCATAACTATGAGTGTTTTATTTTCTTGAATTGTTTCTTTTATCATTATGTAATCCCTGGGGATTTTATCCCTGTTAATGTCTTCTTTTCTGCCTTAAGTTCTACTTAGACTGAAACTGATACCTCAGGTAGTTTCTTTTGGCTTTGGTTATTTAGTTTATCTTTTTTGATTTCTTTTTTGATCCTGTCCTGTGATGATATTTGGGCTAACAGATCCAATAATTGAGCCAGTGTGGGCCTTGGTACACTCTCAGTTACAAAGCTTGTGCCTATGACCATCATTTAGTTAGTCAGGCAACTGGCTAGAAGCAAACACTTGGCTACACTGATCCCTGAATCAACTCTGAATCTTCTTGTTGGAACCTCTCCTTCAGATAGACTTATATTTGATATTAATCTTTATTTTCCTTATTATATTTTTTTCAAAATTCTGTACTTCTGGTAGATATTTAGAATTATTTTAGGTTCTTTTTTTCCTTCTATCTCTAGCCTCAATATTTATTTTAGGACGGTGGTTCACCGCCCTGACATTATATTGGATTCATCTGTAGAACATTAAAAAATACTAAATTCTGGGTCCCTCTGTAAAGATGATTTTTAATTGTTGGGGGATGAGGCCTGGAATTTTTAAAAGGTTGGAATTTTTAAAAGCTCCCTGGGCAGTTCTAATGTGCAGCCAACATTAAGAACTATCTAGTTCTGTTTTTTTCCCTAGACACACACATGTACATATTCTGTTATTTTAGGGGACTCTGAAAGTGGTGGTAGATGAATTTGGTCAAACTCTTTCTGGATCTAATTTTTGTCTCTGCATTAAACTATCTCTTAACTATTATGTGAACCAGTTGAATCTTTTTGTAGTTCCATATAAACCATGGTCTACCTCTCAGAAAGCCCTGTAACTAGAAACTTGCCTCCTTTTTGAAATGACTCCATGGATTAATTACAATTCCTCTGGACCTTCCTCCCTGGGATTTTGGACCATAGGAGTGTTGAGAAATTTGGAAACAGAGGGAAAAGATAATTTCCATAACTCTTAAGGTCACACTCTTGCTTCATTGAATTCTGTACTCAGAAAGGAATCATATAAATGGTCTACATTAAAGGAGGAAAGGTCTGAGATGTCTTATATGTAACATTTTCCACAAACAGCTTAGATATTTTAATCCAAAAGAAAAATTCTCTGTTATTAAATTTTAAACATTAGGTAAGATGTCAATTAAGAAGGTGGTGGGACACATTTGAAATCATTTAGGGAAACTTATTCTGATGTAACACTTAAATTGGGGTGAAAATGTACATATAAGATAATAAATATGTTTTATCTCAGAATGTGACTTGGGTTAATATACTTTATCATACTTGTATGTTTTTGCGAGCTCTTCCATTTTTCATCTTCTGTTAAAAACCTTAATTTAATATTTATTGTGCTTGCAGGATATATCCAATCCTAGGTTCCAGGGAATGTATTTTGATCGGTACAGGGAACCATATAGTGACATGTTTATGTATTAATATCAGGAAACAATAAATATTTTCTAGATGAAATATACAAAACAGTTGAATAGATTGTGTTCAGTCTTTCTTACAATATCACCAAGAGACCAGTTGAAAAATAATAGCACTAAAGTTTTTTTTTTTTTGAGAAAATTTATACCAATTGAAAGCAGAACTTTAAGATGAAGTCACCAGCATAATCTTATGGCATTGTCCCTAAGTTCTGTCAATAAGATTGAAACTTTTGATCTCCATCATTATTTTCTACATAGTACATTCATGGACAGAGCACAGGTAAATAATATTCTTCTGTGAATTCAATTCATAGTGCCAGTATCTTGAAATGCACTTTGCATCAGTACTTCCTATCATATATCAACAGGGGGTTACTAGTCTCAGCTCCTTCTGATTGTGTCCTGAAAACTCTGGTGTTTATCTTAATCTTCTCTCTTTTTTCTTACCAAGATATCTTTTTCGTATCTCTCAGGCAATTTTGCCAAGGCATTTTCTTTGGGGATTACAATTTCTTTTATATTTTCTGGGATCTCTTCTAATAACTAGTACAAAGGAATTAGGGATTTCAACTTTGTTGATTTGTGTGTGTGCTAGTCCAGTCTTGCAGCAGTTCTTTCGTATTCTTAATAAACACATCAAGAGATTCAGATTTCCCGATTGCATGGTCACGTCTCAGATTATTGACTCCTACCAATCAACAGCTGGTAAATGCATTAAGTGGAAAAAAAAATCATGTTTGCTTTCTTTTGGTAGGAGGAACACATTGAAAACAATCTAAAATTTAAAATTAAAATTTTTTCTAAAGAAAAAATGTTAATAGTTGTGAGATTATGAATGATATTTTATTTGTAACTATTATTTGAATTTTTAGAACAATAGCATTTATTTGATTTATTAGTTTCTGATTTAAAAATTACTTCCAATTACAAAACAAGGAGACACTAAAACAACTTTTTCTTTTCTGTCACAAAACTTCATTTGAACAATTAATTTTGGCACACAGTATTCAATTGTAAAATATTAGAAAAAACCTGGATTTCTAAATGCAAATCAAAATCTTGGAATACATTTGTTTTGATCTATTTCTGATTAAAGAGGATCTCTAACAAAAAATAAAATTTTTCTGACTAAAACATTAATAAAAAACCCTACTAACTTATTAATAAAAGCTACAGAGTGAAATTCAAATTTGTTCGATAGAAATACAATTATCTTTTATAGCATGAATGTCATGGTAAGTTTGTTTATTTTTATGCTCCAATGGTTAAAAATTTAATTATGAAATAAAATGAAATCTTTATTTCTCTGTAAAATGATTTATTTTCAAACCAATAATTTTATTGTGGCAATTTAATAAGGATATTTTAAATTATTGTATTTGTTTTACCTTAGAAACAGAACATAATTTCCTCATGCTCCATTCAGGCTACCCTTTGGTAGCTAATCTCTCCAATATCTTGTTTTACTCTTCTCTCCTCTTGTTCTTATTTTGTTGTATAGACCCCTCTCAAGACCTTAAAGTTCTATATTTTAGGTTTCTTTGCTCCCTCTTTAAAACTTGATCTCAAGAAAACTTCTTACTGATTCGTTCAAAGTAACATAGACTTTTTATTAAACTTTTCAGATTCACAGTTTAACACAGGACACAATTCTAATTTTGCTTGTACCCATAAATGAAATTCAAATTAGGTATGTGTTGGAGAGGGGGACACACTTTTGGTAAAATTTAATCTTACTATTGTGTTTGAAAATTATGCTGTAAGTGAATGCATAGGATTCACTGCTTGCTATGCTGTGAGCAACAAAGTTCTTGGGCTAGGATTGTCTGTTGTCACCTTAGCACCATCACCACTCCATTCTGAGGCTGGAAACTAAATTTTCAAGAATGCACTTCCCTGGATGGTTCCAAATTAGTCTTCCAGATTCCACTGGGACTTCCTTATCAATAGAAGCAGTTCTTTCTCTGCTGTCTGAGGAGGTTAGCCTTGCTTGCAGGAAGAACCTTTGATGAGCTTTATTTTTTTATTTTTTTATTTCAGCATATTATGGGGATACAAATGTTAAGGTTACGTATATTGCCCTTGCCTCCTCTCCCACCTCAAGTCAGAGCTTCTAGCATGTCCATCCCCCAGGTGGTGCGCATCACACTCATTATGTATGTATATACCCATCCCCTCCTGCCCCCCCACCTGCCTGACACCCGATAAAAGTTTTGTTTTTTTTTTTAACATTTTGGTTAAATTTTATATCTTTGCCTCTCCCTAGCAAGGGTTAGAGGTATGCCCTGGCAAGGGTTAGAGGTATGTGGAGGTTCCCCTCCACAATGCTCACCACATCCCTAAGATGTGGCTCTACCCCTCCTACCACTGAATCCCTGGTGAACGCTACCACCATTTGAGCACCATAGTTTTAATCAATCAGTACCAATTTGATGGCGAGTACATGTGGAGCCCATTCTTCTGATCTTGTGTCACCTCACTTTGGATAATGGGCTTACGCTCAATCCAGGATAGTATAAGCAGTGCTAGCTCACTGTCGTTTCTTAGAATTGAGTAATATTCCATTGTGAACATATACCAAATTTTAATAATACACTCATGAATTGATGGGCACTTGGGTTGTTTCCATGTCCTTGCAATAGTGAATTGTGCATATCTTAGGGATGTGGTGAGCATTGTGGAGGGGGAGGGCATACCTCTAACCTTTCCTAGGGAGAGGCAAAGATATAAAATGTAACCAAAATGTCAAACAAAACAAAACAAAACAAAAGAAAACAAAACAAAACATTTATCGGGTGTTGGGCAGATGGGAGGGGGGAGGAGGGAATGGGTATATACATACATAATGAGTGCGATGCGCACCACCTGGAGGATGGACACGCTTGAAGCTCTGACTCGAGGGGGGAGGGATAGCAAGGGCAATATATGTAACCTTAACAACATTTGTACCCCCATAATATGATGAAATAAAAAAACATCTAAAAATATATTAAATAACCGAAATTTGGGGTTGATAAGGTGATCCTAATGAGAAGAGTACTATTGATTAGGAACAGACTTTCACTTGAAATTACTTTATAGTTCTTCCCTGAGACCTTATACTTAGACTTACATGGACACCTTTAAAATCTTCTACATATAGTCCATCTTTTCTACTATGTGTGGAATTTATTAGTTTGATTTCTCAGTCTCAGATTCAAACATTATTTCCTCAAGATGTCATGATTCCCACATTCCAGTTTAGCATGCCCTGTTATTTTATGCCCCCAAATTCTATGTAACTCTACAGTACCTGGCCAAGTTATTCATCATTATTGGTAATTATCTGTTTACTCTCTGTACTTCCTGCAGAACTATATGTTCCATGAGGATAAGGATAGTATTTTTATTCACTATTGTATTCCCCTCAGTTCATTTTTACTGGTCATTATTCTCTTCATCCAGAAAGACATCTTTATTTTTTTAATCTTAGAGAGCTCCATACCACCTCCTGCTTCACCATGTCATTCATGTTTCAGCTCAATAATATCCTTAGAGTTCCTTTCTGATCATTTCATGTAGAACTCTATCCAGTTAACTATTGATGTATCCCCCCGTTTCCATTAATTACCATATTGTGACTTTGGTTTCTAGATTATTCTGTGTATGCTTTTGCTCTCTCTCATGATTTAAGCTCAGTGACAGGAAACACCATGTATGTTTTTTTAGCCATTGCATTTATAGCTCCTGGCCTATAACTAAGCAAACAGTAAACACAATAAACATGTATTATCTACCTGTCTAATAGGTACATTAGGGGATACATCAATAGTTAACTGGATAGAGTTCTACATGAAATGATCAGAAAGGAACTCTAAGGATATTATTGAGCTGAAACATGAATGACATGGTGAAGCAGGAGGTGGTATGAAGCTCTCTAAGAGAAAAAAAATAAAGATGTCTTTCTGGATGAAGAGAATAATGACCAGTAAAAATGAATTGAGGGGAATACAATAGTGAATAAAAATACTATCCTTATCCTCATGGAACATATAGTTCCGCAGGAAGTACAGAGAGTAAACAGATAATTACCAATAATGATGAATAACTTGGCCAGGTACTGTCTACTTATAATTTATTTTAGATGTGGGTATAAATCATATATGAAAATGAATAACATAATATAGAAAGTCTACTTAGATAATATATATATATATTTTTTTTCTTTTTCTGACATTGCTGAATGACATTCTATAAACACAGGCTAATAATGGTTCATTTTTCATTTTAAAGCGAACTATAGCACATTGTCAAAAATAGTTCTCCAATGAGAAAATTTACTGTGTACAACTTCTTAAAATGATGCTTTAAAATTGTTGACATATAAATATAATTATCTTTCTGCATTTTCTAAAGACTGGTAACTCCTTGTTAGAGTGGTAAGTTGTACAGTGGGCCAAGAAAGAATTTTTTACTCCAAGATTAGGATAGGTTTGAAGTAAAAAGCTTATTTTACTTTCCAAGAGAGGAAATGGCACAACATGAAAAAAAGAAGTGCTGGCTCTGAAGATAAGCAGCTTTGGCTTTTATTGGGGTTACAAAGGGTAAAACAAAAAAGTAATTATTGCAAAATTATAACAGAATATGGCTGTGTTTGTTTCTTTTTCTCTGCTAGGCTGGCTTAATTGATCTCCTTGGTATGTGATCTGGTGGATGTGGGGGAGGGCTGTGCTCTTTCTACCTGCTCCATATTCTTCAACTGCTCTTAAAACAAACTCTTAAAAACAACAAGTTAAGCCACAGGTGGTTAAGCAAACAAAGGGACATTGTATGCAGTGATTTTTTTTTCTTAGATGGTTTACTAGCAATGCCTTCCTTTCAGTCTCCTTTTGGTTAGAAATGATACTCTTAACAATGGATACAGAGAGTGGGGTGTTTTATGATGTCCAGTTTTTTTTTGTATCTATTGTCTGTTGACTTAGGGTCATGTCCCTGTCTGAGATTCTAATTGAGAGTCATTAAGAGGGAGAGGCTGAAACCGGACAGTCCTAAAAGTCAGTGTAGAGGTGGGATATGGATAGTGTTGGAGGGAAACAGTAAAGGCTAGAATTTTGCTTTATGAATGTTATCAAATAGTGGGGAATGTAGGGTCTGAAAATAAGTGTTAAAAGTAGAGCTGTTCGGGATCTTAAGAGAGGTGTTAGCCAAGAGAATCATGGCCACACCTGGAGTCTGAAATTTCACCAGTCAAATTTATCAAAAGTTTTCTGTTTGTGAAATGTATTAGTCCTCTTCAAAATGTCTTGAAGGTTAGTTTGTATTTTTTTTTTGATTGATTAATAAAGAAACAACACTTTTATTTTAGCATGGCACATGTGTCTCTTTGGCAGTTAGGATATCAAGAGTTCATTTATTTTGTAAGACAACCCCCACCAGGGAATTTATTTGTTGTTGTAATATAGTAATTTGTTGGGCTGGTTTTATGGCTAATTGAATTATTTTTATGGACAGTGTTTGTACCAAAAAGATTGAATTAACTAAGTCAGCTGTGTCAGTAACAAATCTAGATACTATCTTAATTATTATAAGAATGATAAAGGAATCATGTTTGGTTTGAGTGTATGAGGAATAGATAGGAAGAGGCATAGTATTATTGATAAGAGTAATGTTAGGGATTATTTATGTTAGAGCATACATTTTTGTCTGGTTTGTTGGGAAGAATAAATAAGTCATCCACAGAGAAAGTAAGTTTGATTTTGAGGATTTAGACAAATATTTATGGATGTATTTAAATAAGTTTTTAATGTATCTTTCATTATGTTTTATACCTTTATAAGTAGAAGCTAAAGTCATTTTGGCCAATGGAGGTAAGTATGAAGTATATTTAGGAATAGTGGAAAGGTTATATATCCAATTGAAGGAAGGGATAGTAGGGTTTTATCTTACTTTGTAGTCCTGAGGGGTATTTAGTTTTTGACATCCCTAGGTGTTGATATTATTAGGTTGGAACCAAAAGTTACGTCTCTTGAAGGGGCATGATTGAGGGGATAGGAGACAAATGTTGGGTTTTATATATTTTGTTTGGGTCCAATTAGTGGTGACATTGTGGGGTTTAGGAAAGTATATGTTATGGAAAGCGGTTTGAGTGGGTAAGTCAACCCAAACATGGTTAGTAGATAGATGGAAAGTGTGGTTGTAAGCTGGGGAGTGGTTAAAGAATTTTTTCATGAAAGGACGTGGGCAAGATGGACTAATTAGGCACAAGGAAGTTTGTTGTGTAAGTGAAATTGAAGTGAATATGGTTATCTGGAGATTAAAGTTAGTTTTGTTTTATAGAGAGCTTAAGAGGAGGTGGTCTACTTTGGGTAGAACTGTTGGGTTTCTGGCCCACCCAAGGCAACCAGAATACAAGGGCATTGATTATATAAGATTTTAACTGTTTTTATATGAGAGGTGGGATAGGTATAGTGACTCATCCGTTTTTTGGAGAAATATTGGCATATATCCAACAATTTGTGTAGGATCAAGAAGAATCCACACTTTTGAGAAGTTGGAAGAATTCTTGGACTGCAGGTAAGTAGGGATGTTGTAGAATGCACATGGTGGGGAATATGGAAACTAGGGTTATTATCAGGGTTTTCAGTATAGATAAAAGGGGGGATGTCCTGATATGTAAGTTGGGTAGAAGTATAAGAAGGAGGACAAGGACAACAAGAAGTCATATATACCACAGTATATTGTCGAAGCTCACAGTTTTAGGGCTTTTGTCATGTGAATCAAAATCTGGTATTGGTGATGGACTGGCAAGTATAGGCCAGTGGATTTCGAAGGATTTTTTGAAGGGTGGAAGTAGGTTCCTCTGGAAGATCATTGGGTTTGGGTTTGGAGAAATGAATCTAGGACAGAATTTTCAGAAGTTTAGTTGTAGTGGGAGTAGTGAGAATTATTTGAAAAGTACCAACTTTGTCCTGGGAGATTTTTTATCAAAATAACCTTTTTTCATCAAAATACTTAAATTGTGAGATAAACCAGGCAATGATATTTTAAACACATATATGATGCCAAAAACTTACAAATTTAATTTGAGTGTTTATTTCACTAAAATATTTAATAAACTTTGTAACCTGATGGAAATTTGTCTTCCAAAGCTCTCTCTGGAAGGTAAAACCATGAAGGAAAAGTAAGTTTTGTTTATTCCTCTTTAAAAAGTTTTTTTCTTTCTTTCTTTTTTTTTTTTTTTTTTGCATTTAATAGACATGGCAACCTTCCTCAAACCCTTAATTTAAATGAAAGAGAAAATTGTCCTGGGAGATTTTTAAGTAAAACTCAATCTCTAGGTTGTAAATGTTGAGGTCGCTTTAAATTAAGGGGTGAGGAAGGTGGGGATCTGTATACTTTTGAAGGAGTTTTTGAATGAGTTTGACTATCAGTAAGTGTCTGTTGAGTGAGGTTGGGGTAACTGAGGTGAAAGAGGACAGGAGAACTGAACGTCCAGTCCATATATAAGTTTAAAAGAGTTAAGAAATAAAAGTGTTTTAGGGGAGATATGGATTCTGAAAAGAGCATAGGGAAGTAGGTTTACCTAGTTTTGTCATAGTTCTTAGGAAAGCTTTGTAAGCTGTTGTTTAAGAGTTCAATGAGACTTTTTAATTTTCTTGGAGGATTGGGGGTGATAGGCTGAGTGTAATTTATAGGAGATCCCTAGGGCTTTTGAGACCTGTTGAGTGATTCAAGACATAAAAGTGGGGGCTTCTGTCACTTTGGAGAGAAGTCAGGGTCTAAATTGGGTATTATTTTTTGGAGAAGAACTTGAGTGATTTTAGAGGCCTGTTTTGTTTTAGTGGGGAAAGTTTCTAACCAGCCCCCCAAAAGGGGTTTATTAAGGTTAAAAAGTATTTAAATCCCTTGTGTGGAGGCATATGTGTAAAGTCTATCAATCATGTCTGGGGAGATGATCTCACAGTTGATGAGTAGGAAGAGGAGGAGGAGGTTTAAAGTGGTCCTGAGGGCTGACTTGTCAACAAATAGAATAGTCCTTAGTGATTTGTTTGATTTTTTATTGTTTAAGTTTTGACAATGAAGGAGTGAGGACAGGGCAGTTTTTAAGTGAAAAACAGGGCAGTGCCTAAGTGAACTGAGTTGTGCATGTGAAGGATGGAGCTTTTTTTGGTTGGGTGGGTAAAATAAATTTGTTTTTATAGAAAAGTTGGGGTCCATTTTAAACGGCCCCTGCTTGTATAAATTCAGTGTGTTTCTTTAGTTGAGTAGTTTGGGGATAGTGTTTGAAAGGAAAGGGCTTTAGTAGTCAGAGAAGGAAGTATTATGAGTTATTGTTATAAAATAACAGGAGGAAACTATATGTTTCTTTTTCGCTACTAGACTATCACTCTCCTCAAAATGTGATCAGGTGGATGTGGGAGACGGCTGTACCTGTTATGTCTGCTCAATACTCTTCAAGTGCTGTTAAAACAAACTATTAAAGACAACAAGTTAAACCACAGGTGGTTAAACAAATTAAACAAACAAAGCGACAAGGACTTTATATACAGTGATTTTTTTCTTGGATTATTTACTAATAATGCAATACTTTCACTCTTCAAATTTATTAGTAAGTCCTCTTTATATTTAGCAAATTGTAAAAGTAGTATCTTGTATTTTTGGTTTGCCTATATCAATGACATTTAAAAATAAGGACTATATATCAACATATATGCATCAAGTACATTGAAGGAGGTGTGAATCTGTTACCAAATTTTTATGGTTATCATTTTTAATACTTTTGTCTTATAACTTTTATATTAGAATTATGGATGATTTGCACACTACCATTATAGTATTATATTATTTTGTATTTGACAATATATTTATGTTCACCTGTGGGATTTATACTTTTGTATGATTTCACATTGTTTAGTGTGTTTTTGAACCTGGAAACTTTATGTCCTAAATTAAAATTCTGTGCTTTATCGGTCTATAAAATCATTAGACATTGAAATTAAAATAGAAGTTGATAAATAAAAGTCTTTTTATTATAGACTACAGGATGAATTTTGAAAGATAACATCTAAGCAGTATTGTAACCATTAGATATGTTTTATTAGTGTTTTTACTTCTTTTGCTTTTTATTTTAAACATATTTGCATGGGCAACAGTTTCAAGTTGCCAAATAAAATACAGGATATACAGTTAAATTTGAATTTCAAAGAAACAATGGGTTTTTAAAAATCTTTTTGTGTAGTTTTATTTTGTTTCTTAGTATAAGTGTATCCCAAATATTTCATGGAGCATACTTATACTAAAAATAATTATTTGTTGTTCATCTAAAATTTAAATTTAATTGGGGGTTCTTTCTTTTTTTTCCCTGCTAAATCTGACAATTTTAAACTAATGACAAAAGTAGAGTATCACCTACAAGTAGTTTTGTTTTGATTGCTGGGTGAAAATATATGGGGCATATACAGGTACCCCCATTTAAACTTAGCAGTTATATGAAAAGTAAAAATCATAGATTCAAAATAAATACATTATGTTAACATCATAGACTTATAACTAATTTTATTGGCATCTACCAAATATGTATCACATATATGTTACATGAAATGTATATAATATATGATATTTTATCACACATTATGTCAGGATAGTATATTTAACCACTTTGGTATGAGCGTTGACTATAGTCGACAGCAACAGATGAATGCGCACAGCCAAGCATCATCTTTAGCCGACAGCCGTGATATGAAGGCACACAGCCCAGCATCGACTTTAGTGGACAGCCAAAAGCTTTTACTTTTACAGCTTTTATCTCTGCAGTTTCCGTGTGTACGTTCAGCTAATAAGTTACTATGAATATGTGACATTTTATCAAGTCCTTAGTAGGAGTTATTATAGTTATTTTCCTAAAGCTGCCTGTAAAGTAAAACAAGCTTTCAGTGCTTTAAAGCTTTCCTCATCACACAAGAGCAAAACGGATTCGTAGTCAATGCACAGCACAAACT
>CAUYPO010008168.1:0-11456 GCA_963574435.1 Cheirogaleus major
TTTGTTATGCCTTCAAGCAGCAACCCTGTTTGTTAGGTAAACCTAAGCCGGAATGTATGACTCTTATGCCGCTCTGGGCTGGGCACGTATTCCTTCCCCTAAGATCAATTCTTAAGCTGCACAATTATATGGCAAGTCTGCTACACTAGAAAAGCTTCTTGGGTTCAGAGGCTCTTGGGATGGCCACAGAGGCCAGAGCGTGCAGCTGCCCCAACACAAAAGACCTTGACCTAAGTCAGCTACCTGAGAGTGATTCTCATCTAAGTGACTTTGCCCAGCAGGCCTAGAGGCCTTTTGGCTAGTACAGAGAGGTGGTTGATTCTCTTTTACCTTCCTCAAGGAAATAAAGCTATGGGGAGTTCCTGAGGCTGAGTACAGGCAGCACCTTGGCACGCAGATGCAGCAGCGCATGCTGTTTTCCAGGCTAGGGCAGCATCAAGATTTCTTACTGCACCTTTGCTTCTACTGTGAGTGGCTTTGCATGTCCTGGATGAAGTCCCAGCACCAATCCTGGTTTCCCAGCTTTGAAAAGCACTTGTCACTCTTCTCCTTTTCCCCTGTCAGTGCACAGAAACACTGGGTCTTGTTTGCCAGGGCCATATTATTGTGATATACCTAGCAATCAATGAAAGGCGGGCTTTCTGCCTTTAGCCTGTAGCAAACCAATGGCCGATGTTGTCATGACACATGCAGCCTCTCTCTTTTACTACCATCACATTTACCTATGAAATACTTTTAAAATAATGCATGCCGATTGTCCAAAATTCAAAGAAAGTGTAAAGTTGAATATTAAAAGCATCCTCAGGTACATAAACATTATTCAAATATTAATAACATTTTATAGGCTGCCTTATATAAGAATATATAGAATTTTACAAATTAATATATGTATGTGTGCATGCACACATATATTATTAATTTTTTTCTTTACTTAACCTTGAGACCATTTAAATGACTGCATAACATTCATCAATGGGCATAAAAAAATATATTTAACCATTCCTCAATGGTGAAATATTTTGGTTGTTGAAAGTTTTGGGGCTTCATCAGATTATGCATCTTTATACATAAACTTTAGTGTGATTCCCAGATTATTCTCATAAAGTAAGTTTCTTTGAGAAAGATAATTTGATCACATGCTTTTGATATATACTGATAAATTTCTGTTGATAGAGGTACCAAATTATCCATTAGCATTTATGGACAATTTACTTCCTTCCAGAATTTAATATAATTTTTAGAGTCTATCAAATTGATTGGTTAGAACTGTGATTACTATGTAACTTGAATTTCTTTACATATTATTGAAATAGAACTTTTGGTTCAGATGCTGGCTATTTTATGATTTATCAATTCTCTTCCTTTGCCTATTTTTCTCTGGATTTTACTGTTTGGCTTTTGTTTATATTTTCAACACCTGGATAGTCATGTGTGTTATAAATAAGACAGCTCTTTACCTAGTGAAATTCGGTGTTGCTCACATTCTGAAAATGCTCTTATCTGTCAGCATGACACTACTGAAAAGGTCAGCCATGTTCAAATCTTGAAGAGAATCCTTCTTTGTATGATTGTTGCTATGCTTCCACAAGTCTCAGTTTCATGTTATCTAAAATGCATATAATAATACCTCACAGAATTAGTGTACGAGATTACATAAAACTTTATGCAGGCACTTGCAGGAGGCATGGCACACAGTAGGAGCATAATACATGTCAGTTTCCCTCTTGCACCTCCCTCTCTGCATGCACAGATTTTGAATTCCATAAATATGTCTCAATAATATGTATTAACTAATACTAGTTTTTAGTGATGGAATTTTTAAAGATTTTTAAATGTCAAATTAAACTGGATAAAAATTTTATTTCATTTTTTTGTTATGCTATTTGAATTCACATCTTTTCATTGCTATGTTTTCAGTCGGTCCATAAGTGAGTTAATGTTTACACACCTTGGGGGGTGGTGAGAAAGGGTCAGAGAGAGTGCGTCCCTGGGTGTGTGTGTATGTGTGTGTGTGTGCAAGATAGAGATTAATGACCAGTTCACTGTTACACAAATCAGAGCACATCAAGAGTTAGAAGGAGCTGCTCTCTACTTAGCTGGCATAAGTTGAAGAGTTATAAAAGGCCTCACTCACCAAAATATCTCCTCTTGATTGGTCTGTCAGAAATTTCTAATTTTCCTGTCACTCCTTAAAGACCTTCTAAAGGTGCTGTGCATTTCAACTAGGCTAAAATTGACTTTTACCTGAGAAGAGTAACATTATCATTGATTAGTCTATCAAATTATTCCATTAGCACCTATTATCATTTCAAAGAACACACAGTCCTGAGGGAATGGGGCTGAAGATAGACAAGGTTTGACTGCCAGCACAAGGGCTGGAATCCATGGTGGCCAGGCGAAATGTTAGGTGCCGATGTACAGGGTGGGGTGGAGTCGGGATTTAATCCTGAGCACCAATGGGAGGCCTTGAAGACAGACATCACAGGGGCCTCATCATGTCCACAGCCGTGCAAAGGGCTGTGTTCAAAGGCCATGCGCCTCAACTGTCTGCAGCTGTACAGACATATTTGAAGTTATTCTGGCCAGGAAAGGAATTGGGATGGATGGGACCAAGGACCGTATGTTTGTGCTTTTCTCTAGCTTCCTATAGTGTATATACCCTGGCACTAAAAATCAAACTGTTAAGACTTTTCTCAGTAGCCAGAGAGCCAACCGATTCTCAAATGGTGTCAGAACATACCAGAAAAATTGAGAGAGGGAAAACACAGTCATTGTTTGCATATTAAACATGAACTCTATTATGTAATCAAAGAATAGTACAAATTAGCAAAACAATCTCTAGACCAACTTGCTCTCACAAATCATCGAGTGTTTGAATAATCCTGAATATACAGTGAGAAGGCTCAATGCATCAATAGATGCTACGTAGAGACGAGACACTAACAAGACAAGAGTCAGACACAGCCCTGAGACCATCTCTCTGTGTGCTCCACTGGTAATTTACTCGCAGCAGCCACTTATGGAAAGAGACATTTTCTCACCACAAGGATATTCCTCACAGGCTCTTTTCACAAAACTTTTCAATATTTCCTACTTGGTTGTTAAACTGTGAGTTGCACACACAAAATTACCAGACAGATGAATTTAATTAATATTCCACCTAATTTTGAACAGATTTTTGAACAAATTACCTAGCTATATTGACATCTTATGGGCATGACTGTGTTATGTTAATTCTGTTATTCCATTTCTTATTAGGATTTAAAAATGGGCAAAAGACAGAAAAGGAATAAGGAATGGGAATAAAACAGAATGGCGTCTCAGCCTCCAATCTTAAGACATAAATGCAATGGTAACTATTTTTGTACTAAAAAAACTTTGAAATTCATGAGTCCATTATATAGAATTAATTCATTTCTGCAGCACAGTGACTAAGAGAACATGGCTATGGCATTAGGCTGACTTCATTTACTGGCTCCACCCTTCAACAGCTGTGTGACCTTGGCCAGTCACTCAACTTCTCTGTGCTTTGTTTTTTGTCAGTAAAGTGGGACGATACCAGCACTGCTCTCGCAGGATCACTGTGAAGATTAATCGATATATGTATATGCTATTAGAAATGTGTTTGACTCATGAAAAGAGCCTTATTAATGTTAGCTACTACTATTATTATCATCATTATTTGCTGAATACTCATAAAGTCCTGCCAGAGTAAGGAGAATGAGAGCAACATAATACACAGTCTCTGTCCCCAAGGACCTTCAGTCTCATGGGGAATAAAAGCACCACTGAGGAGACATTGAGAGGGCAAAGGCACTAGAGTTTGTAATTCTGATTACGAACTCAATAAAAGTTCCAAGAAGGTCGGGATCAGCCCGGACTGCCTTAGCTATAATACGATTCTTGGAAAGGCAGGCGTACAACGCAGGCCTTGAACAATGAGTAGGATTTTTTAAAATTGCTTTAGGGTCAGCCTTGTACATGTGGTCCGCAGATGTGTTTCATCTGGCTTTTACAGTATTTTTAAAACATTTTAATTAGTTGCCAACATTTAAAATTAGATCACCATCCACTTTGCTTTACCCATTTAATTACCTGCCTGGTTCCTGTCACTATTTGAGTTTGCAACCCCTAATCTATGGACTTAACTCCCATTCTCATTGTCACTGGTAACTACAAGCTTTGGTAAACAGAATGATTTATTTTCTTCATATAGTGTCACAGATCTGCTCTACTGCATACTAACAAGGGTTCATAAAAATTATTTTTTAAAAGTAGTCTTTCTTCTTAGAAACTGATTTCTAAACAGTCCAATTTGGACTGGATTCAAGGAAAAATATACAAAGCATAAGGATTTCTTCAACTGTTTTGTCTCTATTGCTTCTTTTTTGTTACAGTACTGGATTAAAACTTAACGAACTACCTTTTATAGGAAGAGGAAGAATAGTGTGTTGCAATGCACTGAGAGAACTTAACACAAATCATTGCACAGACTGGAAAAAAAAACAACTTCCTAAGAGACTCTTTATTTGGCCTTGGCTAAAGCTTAAAGAGCTGCCAGCATGTATTTGGGAAAGGATAAGAGAAACACCAAAGGTTATGTCTACAGGCTATTCTGATCACCTTCCATTGTTGAGGGAGGGATCCCAGACCCTGGAAGGTTCTAGGTGCCCAAGTGCACAACACCCAGTGCTAGACAGATGAGATCAACTACTTATTGGTCATGTAAACTCACAGCCTGGGGTGGGAGGACACTGCACACCATGCAGGGACATCTGAGGCTTACACTTGAGCAGCGTGAACTGGCAGGGGCTGTGGGAAGCAGGCTTTGCAGTGACGAGAGGGTGAGATGACCCTTGATTCCCGTGGGAGAATAAGATTGGCTTGTTTGGATAATTTTGCTGGCTGACAGGGCATACCTGGCGACCGCAGGGAACACACAGCTAAGCCTTTGGAGCCCGGTGGGACACAAAGACCTCGAGGCAATGCATGGAATTTCAGGTCTTACAATGCATGTGTGTACTTTTTACTGTTTATTCTGATATTCTGAAATCAAGTATGAAACAGGGCAAGTTTCTAACTAATGATTTTCATGTCCTAAATATGTGTCTGTTAATAGTAAGGTGTTGAATTTTCAAATACACATTTTTGATGAACTACTATCATGTACAGCTTTTTTCCCATTTAAAATATTGCAATATAAATATATCCTTTCTGTAGTTTTGCAGCCAGTCAACTAAGACCATGACTCTCCATAGCATCTCTGGTTTTTCAATAAATCCCCACAGACCATGCTTGATAAGTTCAAACAGGTTCTATGCCCTAAACCTCGATCGTCTCCCTTTGTTCATTATTTTATGATTCCTTAGAGCACTTTCCTTCAACATCACCTTGGTTTCACTACTTTAAAATTGCCTTTTTATTATCTACAGGAAATGATTCACACTCATGGCGGCTATCTGGGAGCTTGACACTCTGCAGAGAGAGATAATCGGATGTCTATAACGTCCAGTCAAAGGAAAAGCACAAAAGGAATACGGCACCAAGTGGGGTGGATGATAAAAAGGATCTTTTCAACCTTATAAACTTACTTCCCTGAAGTCCTGGGAACTTGAGCATGCCTCCTGAATTGATTTGTATATTGGTTCTTTCTCAGCTTCTTAGGTAACCGAGATCTCTTAAAAATTAATTAAGAACATCAAGTTTTTCTGACAAACGTACTTCAAAAAAGCAAGGATAATTGTGTTCAAAAAGAACTATTTGATCTCAGGAATATTCTGTATGATTAAAATTGAATAACTAAAATTATGTTTATATATTTTCTGAACTTTTCAATTTGTTAGAGTTTTTTCTTGTCCTATTTGTATGTCTCTCGGCCTTTATTACTTCAAATATACAAATTTGTGGCATAGCACATATTTCTTCAAAATGAGTTCTTATCCTAAATATAAAAATTAAAACATTGGTTTCTCAAAAACCATTTTTTCAAATTTCCATAGAATAATTTTTAACTGGCACTTTTGAAAAAAATATTACCTAGTTTTCATGCTGCATAAGCTATAATTGGTAACATGAATCTGGATCTTTTTAAATGGCACAAATATTAAGCTGCACGATCATAACAAACACTAAATGTGCCTTCAGATCTATAAGATAACAGTTTGAGTATCTTATTTTCTTACGCATAATCTTTGCCCAGATGTTCTTGTTGGAACACAGTGTCTTAGAAGTTCTGATTGTCACAAATAATGAATGTGCTGATCCTAAAAGAAAAATTTTTCCTTAGATCACTGTCTCATTTCTCCACAGTAACAACAGGCATTAACTGCAGGGTCAGTGCAGAAAGCCTTTCTTTAAATGACTCTCTTACAAACTCTGAATATAAATTTAACATCAGGAAGAGGATTTCTGACTTTCCTAATAGAGCTCTTACATTGATTGAAAATCTCAGACTAACAGCAGACAAATAACCTAATGGAGGATTTTTTATATGATGATGTAAGCTTAACTACACATGCATCATAATTTTTACTAAGATCCTTTTTGATCAGAGAACATCTAAAGCAACCTGAAACACATTCACTCTTGAATTAAATTAAAAATTATTAAGAAGAACAGGTTATGTGCTATGTTTTAATATATCTTAAAAAGATTATTTATTATTGTGTCAGAATTGTCAGCCTGAATAAAAAGAATGTATCTTCTTTGATCACATAAACATTAATAGATTTCTTTCCAATTTTAGTATACAGGTTTCTGACAATAGCACAAGATTTCTCCATTAAGCTCCTGTCAAAATCAGTCAATGGATTTTTAAAATTATCTATATTAGACTTTCTTCCTTTAATTCTCTTTTATTGACCATTACAAAATAAATGTTATCTGAGTGGTACATTACACTTTCTGAAAATGAACAAAAATCCAGAAAATGCATTCTATTGCTGAACTTAAAATTATATGACAGAAGCCTTCTTTACTAGTATTTGTAATAGCATCGATAATTTGTCTAGGATTAAATTTGTGTAACCCATATTTTCCCTATTTTACACATTCAAAGATAAAGTTATAGATCTTATTTCGTCATGCTTTTGTTTTAGGATACTCAGAAGAAATGAATAAAGTGCATATATTTTTTTAAAAAGTGTGTGCTTCAGTGTGTGCCTCTAGTCTGCTTTAGGACAGCAATATTTGTATCTTTAAATGAATAATATGCCCTGAATTATAGGCATGGAAAATTGTTGTTAGCGTTTTCATTTTCCATGAACATAAATGAATCAAGGGCAGTATTTTGCATTATAATTATCAATAAATATGCTCCTATCATTTCTTATTAAATTAATATTAAAAAGTTGCAAATTTTAAAGTACTCATATTGATTTTTAAGAGAAGAGTAATAAATAGAGTAGATTAAAATATGCTATAACAGTATAACAAACTAGTATGCTAATATAAGTAATAACACATAAAATTAAAGGAGGTTTACAAATGAATAGAGAACATTAGAAGATAATTTCAACAGATTAATCTGGTAAACTTTTAGGCTATTTGGGAAAAAGAATCCATTTTGTTTCACATGAAACACACCTTATACCAAAAAATATTTAGTGTGAAAAAAACCTAACAAATTAGAAGATAACGTAAATAAATATTTATCCAATCACAAGGTGGTCATAACCTTTCTAAGCATATGGGGAAAGTCAGAATCTTCAAAGAAAAAGTTAAACAAAAATTCCAAAATTTGTCACAAATATAGGAGGAAAAGTTTACTACTTTTAATATATAAAGAGAAAACAAATTGTCTTCCTTCCCCATTATAATGGGATACATTTTTTCATACCAACTTTTCTCCTATATTCACTTAAAATTGCTAAATCATACATTTTTAAAAATATCTTAAAAGCTTTTTTTTTTCTGAAACTGAAACAGCAACTTTAATTCTAAAAGGGCATAGATTTGATTTTACTTATTCAATCAGGTATTGGCTCAAATGTTGATTCAACCAACAGGCATTGAACACTGTGTTTTTTCCTGACAACCAATTCTCCAATTCTCTGACACCAACTGGGTGTCCAATAATTCCATTCAATTCTGATTCTACCTGGAGTTAGCACAGACCCCACAGGTTAAGTGTCATAAGACTGTCCCTTTTTTAGGTACTGGCTGCAAATTGGGTGCCCAGGCTACCCATGCTTCTGCCTGTCCAACTACAAATTGGGAATCCCCCAAACTCCTCAGGTTTCATAATTCACTAGAACCACTCACAGAACCCACACATGTCCTTTACTTGCAATGACTGGTTCATTATGAAGGATGCAACTTAGGAACAGCCAAATAGAAGAGATGCATACAGAAAAATATGGGAAGAAAAAGGGCACAAGGCTTCCATGCCCTCTCTGAGCACACCACCCTCCCAGAACATTGATAGGTTCACTAGCCTGAAAACTCCTCAAACCTTGTGTAGAGGTTTGGATCCAGGCTTCATTATGTGGGCATGATTGATTAAATTATTGCCTTATTGCCCATTGGTGATTGAACTCAATCTCCAGCCCTCTCTCCATCCTGGGGCTAAAACTGAAAGTTCTAACTCTCTAACAGTTTTTCTGGCAACCAGCCTCCATCATGAAGCTACAAGCTGTCCCTCTACCACCATGAGTCGTTTCATTAGGGATCTCAAACAAAAAACGTAAAGTCCAAGGGTTTTAGGAGCTCTGTGCTAAGGACCTGGGAGAAAGATGCTGTGACAATGTTTGCAAATCTGCCATTCACATGAAAGACACTAAAGAACACATATTTACTGGAGAAGTCAGCTGAATAAGAACACAGCACATTCAGAGTGCCTTACACCAGCTGCATCTATATTGGATGAAGGCTCATAAAGAGCGTGCATTTGATCTGACAAACACAGGCACCCTTACCACTCTCTGATGCATGGTTGTTTTTCTGTTTTGTGACCTTGGTCTCAAAAATGGAGAAAATATTTTAGAAATTATAACAATAATTCCAAAAGTTTATAAAGTAGGATTTTGAGATAAGTATATTCTGTACCTAATTACATTCTGGGAAGTTCAAAATGTTTGAACCACATATTGGAGCATCTTGTTATATTTATAAGCTTGATCCAATTGGACTCAAACTCATCATGACCATTAATGTTTTTAAAAGAGAGAAGTGTTCACTCAAGAAGTTTACTACTGATGTTATTCACTATGGAGGTAAATGCTCATGAGACTAGAGTTCATGTTTTATTTACCTTTGTTTGAATTTTCACTGACTTCTCTAAACTGAGATCCTCTTCAGTGAGTTTGCCTAACCTGAAGTTCCATGAGGACAAGGACTGTGTCTACTCCGTCCATCACTGTATCCCCAGTGCCTTGCATCAAGCTCGGCATGTATGTGGGTGTTTGTGGTGTAATAAAAAAAAACCTTAAAAGCTTTGAAGAGCTGCCCAGATAGCAGAGAATTGTCAGGCCAAATTCTGGGAGGACAAAATTCTAAGAGGACCATCGCTGCTTTTGTCCTGAGGTCATTTGCATAAATCTGCAAACTCGGGCTACAGTTAAGCATCATAAAGTTATAAGAAATAATGACCTAAAGTCTGTTCAAGGTCATGAGTGTCATAGAAAATACACCCTGGATTAAGCTGGGACCCCAAAGGGCTGGATATTCAGGGTAAAGTGATCCCTGTTTTGTCCAAGAGGAGGATAAAAATGCAGATTAACCATAGCCTTTGATAAGCTAAGAATGTATGCTGTAAATTTAGGATAACTGTGAAAATAATATAAACTACATATATAGAACTATTACAGAGAAAAAAATATAATAAATAATCTATAAGCAAGAAAGGAAGAAAAGAAAAAATACAGAATAAGCACAACTGAAGAACACAAAATAAGATGTCATATTTAATTCCAAATATATCAGTAATTATAGTAAATGTAAATTGTCTAAATGATCCAGTTAAATAACAAAGATTAATAAACTGGAGGGTAAAAATAGGTGTGTCTATATTAATAATTACATAAAGTTCAATTCACCAGCAAGATATAACAATTATAAATATTCTTATTCCTAATGGCAGAACCTCAAAATAAAGTTAAATTGATAAATATATACATAAAGATTTGAACACATAATTCTCAGCAACTCATAGAAAAGAAAAAAAAGTAGAAATATAAGAGGAACAAAAACAAGAAACATAATTGACCTACTAAATATATATAGAACCCCATAGTCTACAACTGCAGAATAAATATGTGTTACAAAAGGACATGTAAAACAGTTTTTTAAATTGACAATATTCAATCATAAAGTAAAATCCGACAAATTTCAAAGGACTGAAATCACACAGAGGATAGCTGGATATATTAGAAAGAAATGAGGTTTGAAAATTAATAAGTATTTATCTCTAGAAAGTAAATAAAAGGGAAGCAAAACAACCTCAAAGATCATACAAAAAATTCTAATTATAACAGAATAGAAAATAGAGAATAACAAAGAGAAAAGTGGTTAATTAAAGATAATTATAAATGAACTTCACAGAAAGTGGTCATAAAAAAGAGAGAAGACACAAACAACCAATATCAAGAATAAAAACGATTATTACCCTTGAAACTATAGATATTAAAATGATATGGAATAATTTTTAAAACTTATGGCAATAAATCTGGAATTTTAAATGGACAATTTTCATTAAAAATGTAACTTACCAAAAATCAAAAGAGTGAGAGGGTAGGGAGAGAGATTGAGATCCTAGGTTTTCCTCTAACCATTAAATGGGATCAGCAGTTTATTTTGTTTTTGTTTTTGCTTTTTTTTTGAGACAGAGTCTCACTCTGTTGCCCAGGCTAGAGTGAGTGCAGTGGCATCAGCCTAGCTCACAGCAACCTCAAACTTTTGGGTTCAAGCAATCCTTCTGCCTCAGCCTCCCGAGTAGCTGGGACTACAGGCATGCGCCACCATGCCCGGCTAATTTTTTCTATATATATTTTTAGTTGTCCAATTAATTTCTTTCTATTTTTAGTAGAGACGGGGGTCTCACTCTTGCTCAGGCTGGTTTCGAACTCCTGACCTTGAGCGATCTGCCCGCCTCAGCTTCCCAGAGTGCTAGGATTACAGGTGTGAGCCACCTCCCCCAGCCCTTTAATCATTCTTATCTTTTGACTTTACTTCCTACAAATTGCCAAAAACAAAAGTGAAATAATCCCTCTAGTGGTAAAATAGATCAATAGCAAAGTGCAGGCCAAAGGGGCCAGGCTAAAGTTGCTTGATTTGGATTTGGAAAAGGTAGAAAATATGCAGAACTATGAGACAAATAAGCAAGAAATTCAAGCTAGTAATTATAGTTGCCAGATAAAATACAGGTGTTCAGTTAAATTTGAATTTCAGATAAACAATGAATTTTTTTAGTGTAAGTATGACCCATGCAATATTTGGGATATACTTATACTAAAATATTA
>CAUYPO010008169.1:0-38099 GCA_963574435.1 Cheirogaleus major
TTTGTTTGTTTAGACAGAGTCTCACTCTGTTGCCTGGGCTAGAGTCCCGTGGCATCAGCCTCGCTCACAGCAACCTCAAACTCCTGGGCTCAAGCAATCCTACTGCCTCAGCCTTCCGAGTAGCTGGGACTACAGGCATGCGCCACCATGCCCGGCTAAATTTTTCTATATATTTTTAGTTGGCCAATTAATTTCTTTCTATTTTTAGTAGAGACAGGGGTGGGGGGGTCTCACTCTTGCTCAGGCTGGTTTCAAACTCCTGACCTTGAGCAATCCTCCCGCCTTGGCCTCCCAGAGTGCTAGGATTACAGATGTGAGCCACCGGGCCCGGCCAGGTCTATGATTTTTTTTATCAAAGTATTATAGGTGAACAAACATTTTGGTTACATAAATTTGCTTTTGTCCAGTTTGAGTCAAAGTTATAAGGGTGCCCATCACCCAGATAATGTGCATTGTACCCGTTAGGTGTGAATTTACCCATCCCCGCCTCCCACTCCCACCTGCTGGATTTCCAATGAGTTTTATTTCCATATGTGCACATAAGTGTTGTTCGATTAGTTCCAATTTAGTAGTGATATGTAATTCTTTTTTAAACAGTTATTCCAGTGGCTTTCTGGCTTAAAATTGGGAGGCAAATTTTCCTTTAGAGTATATCAAGCACCCGTATCTTCAAATGTGGATAAGCTGTTACATAAGTCCCACCAATTCACAATACATTATCCCATACACCACAGGCTCACATTTGCAATCTTGCACAGCACACTAACAAAAGTTGTTAGGGAAACAGGACTACCACTACCAAAGATGTTACGGAGCACACACAATTCTGACAGGGAGAGCCATGATCGAGGAGTGGTTCCCTTTAGGAAACAGTTCTTCTAAAAAGCAACATGAGAATAGGAATGATTTAAAATGTTCAAGACATCAAATGCAGGCCTGGGACTCCATATTGCCATTTAGCATGCTTTGTGTTAATAGGACATGAAAACTAACCTCTCATCTGTGGAATATTAAGCTGAAACCCAAGACAGACAAAACCTCCCAAAATTCAATATCCCACAGTATTTTCTGGTTGTACCAAAAAATAAACAACCAGCCTATGATTTCACCTCTTCAATAAAATCATTTACACTTAAAAAATGGGATGAGGTGGGATTCCCTCCTTCTTAAAGACATTTCTAGAGCTACTAAAACACTTGCATTGATAAAATAGTCGATGCAATAAGAAGGGAGACAGGGAGCGCTGATGAGACTTGGTGTGTGGTATTACTTGGGCTTGGCTTCCTTTTCTGCTTCCTCAAAGGCTGGAGTGCCCTCGGTGTTAGTTTCTCTTTTTTCTGCAGGTACATCTTCAGTTTCTTGGTTATCTATACCCTCCCACTTGGCTTGTCTTCCCTTTTGCTAGTACTTTTTTGCCTGAATATTTATCCTTTCCTGCTGCCTTTATTGGCTTCGTTTTCACTTTCGCAGGAGGAGGTGGAGTTGACAACCAGCAGATCTCCTCTTGGGCTCTTCCTTCACTGCCCCTCGGGCTGAGCTGCTCAGGATGCCTGCCACGTGCTTGCTCGCTGGGTGGCCATTAAGCACAGCCAGAGTCTTGGAGAAGCTGTGCTGTCTGGCCGCTGCCCCTCCTCCCACCAAGCTACCTCATTTTTACAGGCCAGAGATTATCCCTTGGTTATATCCAAGAGACAGAATATAATTACTTAACCAATCCTGTTATGAATAAAAATGAAGTTTGCATTTCTAATTACAAAAATTGCTGCATTAAAAATATATGTATAGGGCCAGGCGCAGTGGCTCACACCTGTAATCCCAGCACTTTGGGAGGCGGAGGCCAGAAGATTGCTTTGAGGCCAAGAGTTTGAGACCAGCCTGAACAACATAGCAAGACTCTGTCTCTACAAAATGAGAAAAATTAGGCAGACATGGCGGTGTATGCCTGTAGTCCCAGCTACTCAGGAGGCTAAGGCAGGAGGATTGCTTGAGCCCAAGAGTTTGAGGCTGCAGTGAGCTATGGTGATGCCACTGCACTCCAGCCTGGGCAACAAAGCGAGACCCTGTCTTGAAAAAAAAAAAGAGTGTGTGTGTGTATATATATATAAAATACATGTATTTGTGCACTTGTGCCCCTATCTTTATAAATAAATTATTAGAAGTATAATTTCTAGGTCAAGGATTATACAGCTTTTAAAAATTTTAGTTGACACTGCTCAAAAGGTTTATCCACTTAATACAAAAGCACCTGTTTGCCACTTGCCATCACCTGGTATTATCTTTTATTTTTGTCTTTTCCACAATCAAGAGATGAAAAATGATATCTCACTGTGATTTTAATCTACATTTTTTGATTGTTAATAAGCTTGATCTTCTTTTTTTTTTTTTTTGGTCATTTGCATTTCTTATTAAATTTCTTTCCTGTTGATTTTTCTGTTTTTTGTTGTAATTTTTTTTTATGTCAGCATATTACAGGGGTACAAGGTTTAGGTTACGTAAATTGCCTTTGCCCAACAAGCGTGTCCATCTCCCAGACGGTGCACACCACACCCATTAGGTGTGAATATACCCATCCCTTCCTCCCCTCCTGTTGCTTTTTCATACACATTTTTCTGTTGGATTGTTGGCTCTTTTTCATTAATTTGTAAGAGCTCTTTGCATTTAATGATTATTCACTCTTTATTCAGATTTTGTAGATATTTCATCCCAATGTTGTTTGACATTAACTATGTTTTATGGGGTTCTTTCTCAGGTACAACACTTGATATATAGAAATTTGCATTTTTTAGTCAAATTTATCTATACCCTCCTTTTGGCTTATGAGTTTCACCTAATGCTTAGAAAGCCCATTTCCACTTCAGGGTTGTACAAATATTCACTCACACTTTCTTTTAACAATTTTTATTATTTTTTTTTTACACTTAAATTTTTGGATCCATCTAGAATATATTTTGATGTATGGAGTTAAGTAGGAAAGGCAATGATTGTACTAAAACCAAATAGCTATGCTTTTTTTTTTAATATATGGAATGTTTCACAAATTTGCATGTCATCCTTGCGCAGGGGCTACGCTAATCTTCTCTTGCATCATTCTAATTTTATTATATATACTGCTGAAGCAAGCACATAGCTATGCTTTATAATACTGGTTTTGACCTTTGGCTCAGCACTTCCAGAAAATGCTAAATACTGGTGAGTAGGGGAGAGAGGGATGGAAACCTAAGGGAACAGAGCTGGCTTGAGGTGTCATTAAGCAAAAACACACTTGATTTTTGTCTATGTAAACACCAGTCACTGATTTTGAAAAACGACACACTGCTGGTGATTTTGTGGGAGAAACAATAATATAATTCATTAAAAAGGAAAGCCAACAAGCCAATCGTAATTGGTATAACACATAGGATTTTATTACTTCTATTAGGAAACATCTCATCTTGGCCACACTTTGAGTGGCAGAGTTCACGTACCTTGGGTGCTATTTAAATAAGATATACTTGTGGG
Organism: Cheirogaleus major; assembly: GCA_963574435.1. Taxonomy (NCBI): domain Eukaryota; kingdom Metazoa; phylum Chordata; class Mammalia; order Primates; family Cheirogaleidae; genus Cheirogaleus; species Cheirogaleus major. The sequence goes on from CAUYPO010008169.1 coordinate 3,499, forward strand.
CTTTAATCAAGTTCCTGTTCACAGGCAAGCCAATTCAATATTTACTATGGTCTGCACAATTGTGCAAAAATTAATGGCATCTAACACCAAGCTGGTCCAACTATACATGTGCAAAAAAACATTTTAATTAAGGGGCTAATTCATTTGTTGATTCTGTCGGGAAACCAAAGATAGGAGAAGTTCAAAGGTGCTGTTATTGAAGGAAGACATTAGTACAACTGGGAGGCCAGAGAGCTGGAAGAAAGCAGAAACATCCAGTGAAAAGCGAGCAGAATTCATTGTGGGAGTATCAGGAAAACCGAACTACACAATCAAACGAGTTGACATTGACTGTGTTTTATGAGGTTCTTTCCCAAGTGCAACACTTGATATATAGAAATTTACATTTTTTATGTAGTCAAATTTATCTGTCCCTTCCTGTTGGCTCCTGAGCTTCATATAATGCTTAGAAAGCCCACTTCCACTCCAGGGTTATACAAGCATTCACTCACATTTTCTTTAACAATTTTTATTAGAAACGATAAAACGAGGAATAAGGAATCCAGAACTTTCTGAGGTTAAAGCAGGAAGGATACTAATGCCAAAGGAAAACAGATTAGGCAGTGTGTGGTTTTTCAAAATCAATGACTTATCTGGAAGGTGTTGACTGAAGCCCGAAAAGCCTGAATTAGTTGACACCCCATTCTCCATTCTCCACACCCATTAATGGAAACATTTTCTACCCTGTACTTTGACAAGGAAATGAATGGGGGAACATGTTAATATCTGAGACTTAAGTACAAAATTAATTGTCCAGGAACTGTCTAGGGCACATTCAAGCTAATGTTTTATTGGGTTCAACCTCATTAAAAACATGTCCTTCCCTTACTATGTGACTTTAATCAGCTACTTGGTTTTTCTGGGTCTTCGTTTCCTCAGTGTGTAGAAACTGGAACCCCTAAAACTGAATCTGAAAGACCAGCTCTTTCAATTCAGAAATTCTACTATCCTGCTGCCTGACATCTTCATCCTGGGAGCAAGATGTTAGAGCCAGGATTTAAGCATCCTTATTTTGGGACTACAAACTAGTTCAACCTCTGTGGAAAGCAATATGGAGATACCTTAAAGCGATACAAGTGGATCTACCATTTGATCCAGCAATCCCATTACTGGGCATCTACCCAAAAGAACAAAAGTCACTCTATGAAAAAGACACTTGAATGTATATAGCAGCACAATTCACAATTGAAAAGATGTGGAAACAACCCAAGTGCCCATCAATACATGAGTGGATTAATAAAATGTGGTATATGTATACCATGGAGTACTATTCAGCTATAAGAAACAACGGTGATATAGCACCTCTTATATTTTCCTAGATAGAGCTGGAACCCATTCTATTAAGTGAAGTATCCCAAGAATGGAAAAATAAGTACCACATGTACTCACCAGCAAATTGGTATTAACTGATCAACACCTAAGTGGACATATAGGAATAACATTTATCAGGTGTCGGGCAGGTGGGGGGGAGGGGATAGGTATATACATACATAATGAGTGTGACATGCACCATCTGGGGGATGGACACGCTTGAAGCTCTGACTCGAGGGGGGAGTAGGGCAAGGGCAATATATGTAACCTTAACATTTGTACCCCCATAATATGCTGAAAAATAAATAAAAATAAAATAAATAAATAAATAAATAAAATAAGCATCCTTATTTGATAGCAGAGCCCATCAGGGATGGAAGGATGGAGCAAAAGACTGAGAGTGACCAGGCTAGCTAGAGAGATACTGCAGCAGTCCAGGCAGAAATGGTTGGGACCCAACCAGATCACTGATACTGGGGAGAAGAGGCAGAGAAGGCTGGGAGAGACAGGAAGAATTTAAAACCACCACAAGGAGAGATTGGAGAAGATTTGGAAGCCAAGTCTGAAAGCTAGAAGCTTTCTGACTCAAAGTTTACAATGATGACCCCTGGTCATGGCAGCCCAGAAAGGAAAAGTCTATCATGCTTTAAAGTATCATTTTCAGAAAAGTTAAGAAAACTTCACTCTCTGCAAATACGCATTGAATGTGTCAAAAATGTACTCAACTCACTAATGAATGAGAGAAGCAGTAAGATGGTAAAGCTGGTTCAAAGAGCATCTTGAGAAGCTAGATATTTCTAGACATTTATAAAGCAACGTTAGAATGGAGTTCATAGCTTAGATACAAAAGTGGTTAATGCCTTATAGGCGATATAAAATCATAACATTTGGGGATCTTTTCTACTGCGCAGAAATTACTTGCATCTCTACCGAAAAAGACCTTCAAGTTAACATGGACTTTTACAGAGTTTGAATCATTAATGAACAGCAAGTAGAAAAATCAGACAAAAGTGCATTCTTCTGATTGATCAATGGTTCTCAACCAGGGGTGGTTGTGCCTCCGTAGGGTATGTCTGACATTGTCTGGAGACATTCTGTGGTCACATCTTTGGGTGGGAGGGGGCATCTACTGGCATGTAGTGGGTGGAGGCCGTGGATGCTGCTGAACATCATACAATGAACAGGACAACCCCCACAGCAAGGAATCATCCAGCTCAAAGTGTCACTGATGTGAAGGTTGAGAAGCTCTGCCCTACATAATTAAATAATCCTTGAGTGGGCTTGTTAAAGAATGCCTTTAAGTGATACTGCAAGAATTTGTTGCCCAATTTTTTTTCTTTCCATCTTTTAAGTCTTTTAAACAATTTTTCTTTCTCCTTTTTTTTTTTTTTTTTTTAAGAGAGACAGAGTCTCACTTAAAGAAGAGCAGTGTGCAATAGCTCACTGTAACCTTGAATTCTTGGGCTCAAGCAATCCTCCCACCTTAGCCTCCCAAGTAGTTGGGACTACAGGCACAGGCCAGCATGCCCAGCTATTTTTTTTTTTTGGTCCGGGTGCAGTGGCTCACACTTGTAATCCCAGCACTTTGGGAGGCTGAAATGGGAGGATCACTTAAAGCCAGGAGTTCAAGACCAGCAAGACTCCATCTCTACAAAAAATAATTTTTTAAAAAAAATTAACTGGTTCAATAGTGTGCACCTATAATCACCCAGGCTGGAGTGCAGTGGCATGATCATAGCTCACTGCAGCCTTGAATTCCTGGGCTCAAGTGATCCTCCTGTCTCAGCATCTTGAGTAATTAGGATTACAGGTGTGCACCACTGCGTCCGGCTAATTTTTTTATTATTATTTTCTATACAGACAGAGTCTGTGTTGCCCAGGCTGGTCGCAAACTCCTAGCCTCAAGTGATCCTCCCACCTTGCCTGAGTATTTTTTAAAAGATTTTTCTGCTTAACTTGAAGGACATCAGAAAAATTCAATTAAGCAGGACACCCCTCCCCATTTACTGAGAATTTGTCTTATTACAATCTTACTGTGGTAGTTTTCAAAGGCTGAAAATTTTCCAGGGAATATGAAAGTGCCCGTACATTTCTTAAAAACAAGAATGGTCAACTACAAAAGAAAACAAAAAAGATGTTCTGATGTCATTGGGGGAAGCTGGCAGAGGGGCACAGGTCACAGGGAGGACAGCTGGGAAAAGACAGATGCTGATGATGACCTCAGGTGACCCAATCTGGACATGTCATCTTCCCTCCTCAAGTGCTGTGTGTAAATCTCAGAAATGAGCAAGGAGGCAGTAAATATTTACTGACCTGTAAGAGATATTGAACTCTCCTGCACAGGAGTAGAAAGGTATTAAGGGCTAGGCATTGAATCTCACTTATCACATTTCAGGGAAAGCCCATGCAGTGTTCCAAGGCTAGTCTCTATAAAGATTTGTACCTACACAATTATTTTGTGTAGAAATCTCAAAGAAATCTCAACCACAAGTGTCCCGATCATTCTGGTGAGCCGTTGTTTTTCTCCTACCTATACAAGGCAGGCAAGAAAGTCCCACAAAAGGGAAATCAATAAAGACAAAGGGAAACATAGGCAAAGCCTGAAGCATTAATAATACTTTAAATGCATTTAACATTTATCATTTTGCACTAGGAGTGATATAAAAATAGGACTAAGACTGTTCAACCAGGTGGATCTTCAGACCAGGTGGAGTCCCATCCTATGTTAGCTGCAGTGGCTGTACTTCTCCTAAGACCTGGAGCAAAGGACACAAATGAATCTCAAGAAGGAGATGACAACAACCAGAAACATCTCAGTTCATAGCTTTGAAACTTCTTTTTTTTTTTTTATGTCTTTTTTATTCTTTGAGATGGGGTCTCACTCTGTCGTCCAGGCTGGAGTACAATGGCACAATCATAGTTCACTGCAGCCTCGAACTCCTGGGCTCAAACCATCCTCCTGCCTCAGCCTCATACCTAGGATTATAGGCGTGCACCACTGTGCCTGGCTAACTTTTTTTATTTTTGGTAGAGATCGGATCTTGCTATACTGCCGAGGCTGGTCTCGAACTCCTGGCCTCAAGGGATGCTCCTGCTTCAGTCTCTCAAAGTGCTGGGATCACAGGTATGAACCACCTCACAGTGACAAACACTGAAAGTAACCTAAATACTGATATGAGAGGAAGAGGTTAATAAAGTAGGTGACATCATTATGAAATATTAAACAACTTATTTTTTTATATTTATTTTTTTTCCAGCATATTGTGGGGGTACAAATGTTAAGGTTACATATATTGCCCTTGCCCCCCTCCTCCCTCGAGTCAGAGCTTCAAGCGTGTCCATCCCCCAGTTGGTGCGCATTGCATTCATTATGTATGTATATACCCATCCCCTCCCCCCATCCGACACCCGATAAATGTTATTCGTATATGTGCACTTAGGTGTTGATCAGTTAATACCAATTTGCTGGTGAGTACATGTGGTGCTTATTTTTCCATTCTTGGAAATATTAAACAACTTAAAATGAGCGCTGTGAGAGCTAATTAGACTCATAGGGGAGCGTATCTGATAGTCATTAGCGGGTGTCTCTGGTGAGCCGTCTTTGATAATGTCATTTCTATGCTTCGGGGGTGTTCCAATGTCTTCCCTACAGATTTCCCAGTACCTGCAGGTCACACGGGGACAGAGGCTGCAGTCAAGAAACCTAGGGCCTCCTGGAGATGGAACAGTGGAATCCGATCCCAGCTAGGTGTGGCTGATAGTAATTAGAAAATACAGGTTATATAGATAAAAATGCACATATTATAAAATTGTATACACACTAGAATTATGAATACATAAATTGCATACACCTGGACAAGGTCTGGAAGAGAATCTGAAAAAAATGGGAAGCAGTCCCTTTTGTTATTTACGGATATTTACACAGTGCTTGCCACATCCGGGCCTGTTCTGAGGGCTTTAGAAATATTCATTTACTTAATCCTCATAATGACCTTATAGCAGTGGAAAAGTAGTGCCAATAGCTGATCTAATCTTGGAGGGGAAAAAGCAACAGCAAAAGTGTGTTTGCCCACCCTCTTCCTCGCATTAAAAAAGAAATAAAGAAATGGCATATTCAGGAACATTATCAAAAACTAAACAATTATTTTTTGATAAGTCAATTAAGTAACTTATAGCCAAACTTTAAAGGTCAAACTCTAAAGCACTATATGGCAAGATAATAAATGCACACAGTATGCTGCAAAGCAATTAAATTTTTAATTTTTACCTAACTTAGCTACTTGATTGAGGATGAAGATAGCTGCGAGATGGGCAGACGGGGAGGCTGGGCCCTGATCCGGCTGCTTCCCTTGCTTTGGAAACTCCTCTAAGACCTGTCTGCGTGCCCGAAGGTGCCAGCCCAACCTCAGTGGGTGTTGGCCAAGCCCCAGGAGGAAGGGACCAGGCCAGGAGATGCACTTGCCTGGTCTCGTGTGTCAGCAGATCCATGCTTGGGTCCTATTTTCTGCAATGACTATGATAAAAGTGCCCACCCTGACTGAGAGTGATGCCTTCAGGACAAGCAGAGACTCAGGGACATCGTCAGTGCTCTGCCTCCAGTGCCCAACCAAGTCAGGGACTGAACACCAACTTCAAGCTGTGTGGTTCCAGGGTACCCAGAGAGTGGCAGGGGCCCCATGGTAGCTCGTGGGATTGGTATGCAGAGTTGGCTGCCCTAACTTAGCTTCCCCTGCCTGGCTTCTGTCAACTCTTCTAAGACCCACAATCTCTAACTGAGGCATGGAGAAGGGAATGTGCCACAGGTGAGCGGATCTGGCCCTATATTTGGAAGGGCTAGACTAGGCCAGCCCCTACACCTAGCTGAGTTCAGGCTCAAGAAACTGACAGAAGGAAGAGACATTCCCAGGCTGTCTGAGCTCCAGCCCCTGATGTGACCACCAAGCCAGCTAGCGGTCACAAGACCAAGGCATGTGCTGGGCTGCAGCGCGTCTGTCTGGGAGGGAACCCCAGAAAGCCTCCCCTTAGAGAGTGGGTCTACAAGGAGTGTCCAGTTAATTGCAAAGAAATAATATGGCCCCATTGAGAAGTTCTATCGGAGAGGAAAAAAGAACAAAGAAAGAGTAGGAAGGTCAAAAGCATCCCTAAAGTAGCTCTCCCCCAGGATGTACCTGTTCTATTCTCACCTTTCAGGTGAGACTGGAGATGAGAAGATGGTATTCCCCTGGATGGGCAAGGAGTCTGTGTTCCTCACGCAAGCGTTGTAGGCACACTGGCTTTTGTCTGGAAGAATGAAGAAAGGGGCAGGGGAGTGAAGGGAGGAGGTGGGAGTCTGGGAAGTCTTCCCAGGAGAAGGACCTAAACTGAGACTTAAAGCATTCACCAGGTGAATTCGAAGGTGAAAGGAGAGAAGGGAGTTTCAAGCAGTACAGATTGTAGTAGACTGCAGATTTTAAGTTGGGACAACAGCAAAGGATGAGGCTGAAAATTTGAATGGGTGACCAGTTTGTGAAAAAGCCTTTATAAGCTTTGTAACTGCTCAGTGCAGGTAACAGCAGAGGACTCGATACAGGCTTCAAAACTCTCTGCCTCCTATATTTGGAAGGGCTAGAGTGTCCCTACACCTCAGCCTCTACACCTCGCTTCAGCCCTTGATGTGACCACCAAGCCAGCTAGTGGAGACGTTCATAAGACACTGAACATACAGTTCTGGAGCTCAGGAACCAGACCTGGACAGGACTTACAGAAATAGGAGCCACTGAGTAAAAATGCCCAGGGAGAGTATGAGTGAGAGAAAATGGCAGTAGATAGAACCTCGAGACAAACCAACATTTGAAGAATGGCAAAGAAAGAGAACTCTAGGTAGATGTTTCTGGAAAGATAAAAAAGTCAGGACAATATGATGTCATAGAAGCCCAGAGAAGACATTTCAAGGAAGGTGGTCAATAGTGGCGAATACTCCTGGGAGGTCACAAAAGAAAAGGCTTGAAAGGTTTATGGGTGATCTTATTATACAAACTCAGAAAGTACAATTAAGAACAAAGGAGTAGAAAAATTTCACCCATTCTCTCCTAACCCCAAATCATGTTGGTCTACTTCTAATCTCTCTTTAAGGTATAAAAAGCCATCCTATGTATACAATTATGTAGCCTGTTCTTTTTGCATAGTATTATATGCCCGGCAATTACTCATGCCATGAGTAGCTCTTCATAAGCATCATTCAAATGGAACCATGAGGATTCCAGCCCAAAGATATCCTGTGGCCAATGTCACTCATTCATAGACCCACACTTGGGCAGTATTTCCTTACCACCTGCTTGTTGTGTAGTCAGGCAGGGACTAGGGTTTGGAGCTAAGAGGAGTGGAAGCCTTGTCCTCTAGACAATATAATTTCTTTGGTTGGTCTTAAGTTTTTCTACTTTGGAGCAGAAAAATCAACCAGCAGAAAAAGTGAAATCTGGTCACTCAAGGATTATAATTTCTCTATTCTACAGGGTGTCCCCAAAGTCTCCGTACAAAGAAAACATTTTATAAAATTTTGTAATGAATATTTTGTAAATAAAGGTACATTTAGCTACAATTTCCCATTTTCCTATGTACGGCAACTTTTGGAACACCCAGTATTTCTAGGCTTCTCGGGCAATCATTACTTGACTACATTCCGTTGTAGACCATGGGCTGGGTTGGGCTGGGCTGAGAGTTTTGGACAAACTAAGGTGTTGTACTTCACAGCCTTGAGCAAATATGTTAACAGGTTTCATGTTCTCTTGTTGATCAAGAAGAGTTTTCCACATAGGGCATCTCCTGGTCAAATGATAAATCATAAAAACACAAACCCAGATGACACATCCCACGGTGCTGCAGAAATTCTTCCTCATTCCTACCAAAAAAAAAAAAAAGCAGCCTATATCGTCTTAAACTGTTCAGGCTAATGATCCCAGCGCCAAGCCTCGGACATGGGGCCTGCTCCTTCTCTCCTCGCTGCCTCCCCACGTCCTACCCTTCCTTCACGTCCAGTTTAAGCTCTTCCAATGGAATGTCCCCAGTCCAAAATGATATCTATCTATCTATCTATCTATTTATTTATTTATTTATTTTGAGACAGAGTCTCACTGTGTTGCCCAGGCTAGAGTGCCGTGGTGTCAGCCTAGCTCACAACAACCTCAAACTCCTGGGCTCAAGCGATCCTCCTGCCTCAGCCTCCCAAGTAGCTGGGATTACAGGCATGCACCACCATACCCAGCTAATTTTTATATATATATATATATTTTATTTGTCCAGCTAATTTCTTTCTATTTTTAGTAGAGATGGGGTCTCGCTCTTGCTCAGGTTGGTCTCAAACTCCTGAGCTCAATCTACCCGCCTCGGCCTCCCAGAGTGCTAGGATTACAGGCGTGAGCCACCATGCCCGGCCGACGTCTAATTATTATTAGTTGCTAGGGAACGACTTATCTGACCTGCAGCTTCTTATCTATACAACGGGAAGAATACTTAGTTATCTGGTTATAGGGATTTCTGAAATAATATTTACTTTAGCCAAAAGCAGAAGTAAAGATCATGGGAAAATAGCAAATGTTTCCATTGGGAACTGTCCTTTGTACTTTCAGGTTAAGGAGGTTGATGTTTCTTGTCATACCTTAGTGTGAGTAAACTGTGTCCTACAAAGCTGAGATAAAGCCAGTGGACCACCAAGAAGCCATTCCTCACGGTCTAAGAGCTGGTGTTAGGAGGGACAGAGCCCAGGGAGGAAGGAGTCACCACTCCCAACATGGCACCTTTGAGAGTTCAGAGCCCTGGCCACAGTGGGGACACTGCAGGACACACTCTGCTTGCTCAGGACAAGTGGGTGTCTTAGGCACAGGTGCTGGGGCCTGGGCTCAAATCCCCACTTTGCCACTTATTAGCAGTATGACTTAATTAGATGAGTTATTTAACTTCCCTGTGCCTTTGTTTCCTCATCAAGAATGAGTTCCTACCTCAGAGAGCTATAATGAAAAACAAATATATGTAAAGCCTTTAAAGCAGTATAATCTGGACAAAGCTCTATTAATGGTGTTAATCAGATGCTATTTTGAGATGACTTAACTCCTCTCCTTTCTCACTGAAGAAACTTCTGTTGCTGGGGAAGCCACAATCCCAGAGAAACCACCATTCTTTTGGTTGGTCATTCAACAGCTCATTACCGATCGCTAAGTTTTCTCAGAATCAGAGGGGCTATGGAGGGGACTCCTATCCTGCTAATAAACGAAATCTGTTGTGCTAGTTACCTAAAACTTAGTGCTTAGTATGGCCTCAACATTGTTGCTAAATGATTTTCTCATCTACTTCCATAGTAATCGTAACAAGTTGTTACCATTTTTATTCCCATTGTACAGATGAGAAAACAGAGGTTTACAGGTATTAAAGAAATTGCCCAGATCTGGTATTTTTATTCTGGTTTTCTGACTTCGGTATTCAGATGTTTAAGCACAGTGCATTAAGCACTTGCTTGACAGATTGACATCTTGGTCCTCTGTGGATAGGTGAGATAAAATCGGAAGAAGTTTTTTGCCTCCCCTTTGTTCCTTTCAACGTAGGGACATCCACAACTCGTAGTTCTCATGGGGATTGCATTTAATCAGGTTGGATAGACCCAGTCCAGTATTTAGGTAGGTATTTGTATGACTGGTAGAAAAATAAGGTGCATATAAGTGTGAGACACGATAGGTACTCAATAAACATTCCCTTTGCTTAATAAAATAAAATCCTAACATCAAGGGGATGGTATTAGAAGGTGGAGCCTTTGAAAGATGATTAGGTCATGAGGGTAGAACCTTCATGATCTGGGGTTAGTGTCTTTATCAAAGAGGCCCAGAGAGCTAAATAGAGAAGTACAAAACAATAAGATATTGTGTGTGAGAGAGAGAGAGGGAGAGATACCACGTTCACATAACTTTTATTACAGTATATTGCTATGTCTATTTTATTACTAGTTATTGTTGTTAATCTCTTACTGTACCTAATTTGCAAATTAAATTATTTTTCTTTTTTTTGTTTTGTGATTTGGACTATCTGAGAAAGCAGGGATGATTCCATAAAAGAAGGATTAAAAGATTTCCTAGATCCAAAATGGGAATGTGAAGACCAGGAGGAATGGCGATAATATAGTTTTTCCAAGTCAGTCCGGGTTAAGTACCTCTCTTCTAGTCTATCAGAGCACACACTGCGGTATGGCAAATGCTTGCTTACTTGATTAAAAATTTCCCCTAGACTATAAACTCTATGAAAACATGCTTGTCTTATTGCCACTGTATCCCCTTAACGACTTCCATAGTACCCTGGCTTTTTAAATATCTGCCAGTATTTATTAAAAGTCCTTTCGCGAATGATTAAATGAAGGAATGGATGGATGGGTAAATGAACAGTTAAATTCCACAGGATCTAAGATCCTGTTTGAAAGTAGTTTTCTATAGATACTTCGGGTCGGGAAGTGAAAAAGTAGGTATCCATGCTAAATTCGGCTCTGAGGCCGGGGAGGAGCTTGTGCTCACACCCAGGCGACAATGGCCGCAGCACGTCAGGGCAGAGGAAGCATGGAGGCCAGGGCGAGAGGATGCTGCAGGGCTCGGACACCGAGAGGCGAAGCCAACTAAGTTCACCGGCTGTGACCAAGGGGGAAAAGGGTTCCAAGAAGGCGCAAAGTCTCCGTCAGGGGGCTGGGGGAGGCCGTGGCCTGCTAGCCTCTGCAAATTAAATTTCATCATAGGTATGTATGTATAGGAAAAAAAAAATGTTATATATAAAATTTGGTAGGTAGGAAAGTGTAGGGCATCAAAAAAAAAAAAAGAAGCTAAAAAAAATAAAGAAAAAAATAAATAAAATACTAAAAAAAAACAAACAAAAAAATAATAAAATAAAATTTGGTACTATCCATGGTTTCAGGAATCCTCTAGGGGTCTTGGAAAGTATCTCCCGGCAGACGAGGGGGACTGCTGTATCATTCACAGTCTTAACACCTAGAAAGCTCTCAGAAATGTTTTTGGAGTGATTAACTTATTAGTGTGTGGCTACCCCAACATTTAGAAAACCCAAACTTTATTATTTTTCCCGTTTGAATAACGTATATTGATATATTCAGCAAGAGACATTTAAATAAATCGCTCTGGCATAATGGTCCATCTTGTAGAAATAAATTTAGATTCATACCTCATGCCATGAACAAAATAAATGTCAAATCAATTAAAATATAGTTTTGATATAAAAATATTAGAAAATGGAAAATATTTGTATTGCTTAAAAATAGAGGTAATCTTTTTAAAGGAAGATAAGGATGTATAGCTATGTCAGGGTGGAGTCTGCCCTCGGTTCTTGGTATACTCTTGGCCAAAGAATGACCAGACACACCAAAGTGTCAAATCTAGATTTTTTTTTTTTTTTTTTTGATACAGAGTCTCCCTTTGTTGCCCCGGCTAGAGTGAGTGCCGTGGCGTCAACCTAGCTCACAGCAACCTCGAACTCCTGGGCTCAAGCGATCCTCCTGCCTCAACCATAAGGGCAGGGACTCTTTTGCTTCTGCTCATGTCCCCAGTGCCTAAAGCAGGACCCTGCCCATAATAGGAACTCAAATAAAAATCTATTGAATCATAGGATTAATTAAGTAATCAATTATTTCATGTAATTTGATCTTCACAATAAAAGACCTGTTTATCCAGGATATTTACATTTCTAGGTTCGAAGGCAATACATGCCCTGTTGTATTTTCTTACATCCCTCCAGCTCAACACAACTGCTTCCCGGAAGCATTCACATGCTTATATTTTCTCACGACAGAAACTCCTTTGTCTAAAAAGGCCTCATGAAGCAAACACCTGCAACAAATACCACTGCAATATGACTCATTCTTTCTACCTCTGGTTGGGTGATTAATAAGTAGCCAGTATAGAAACTCATTAGCAATTTGAAAACAATTAGCAAGTCACTCCTTAGCATTACTGTTCTGTGATGATCCCAGGTTAAAAATGGCACTTCCAAAAAAAAAGCAAAAAAAAAAAAAAAGGCACTTCCTTGCAGTTTCCTACAATAATTTCCACCAAAAGAAGAAGCTGTCCTGACATTTTTCCTGTGCCCACCCACTGTCACACACGGGCAAGTCTCAAGACAAACCTCAGCCGCTTCCAGCAGGGCATGGTGACCTCTGATTGTTTTATAGCAGGGCCACGTTCAAAGCACCAGTGCTTCATGGAGAAATACAAATGCTGAGGTATGTGGGGCAGGGTAGGGGGTTGGAAATAAATAAAATATACAAAATTTGCCAGGTGCACTGGCTCATGTCTATAATTCTAGCACTCTGGGAGGCTGAGGCAGGAGGATTGCTTGAGGCCAGGAGTTCAGGACTAGCCTGAGCAAGAGCAAGATCCCATCTCTACAAAAAAAAAGAAGAAATTAGCTAGGCATGGTGGCGCACACCTGTAGTCCCAGCTACTCAGGAGGCTGAGACAGAAGAATCACTTGTGCCCAAGAGTTTGAGGTTGCTGTGAGCCGTGATGACACCACTGCACTCTAGCCTGGACAACAGAGCAAAACACTGTCTCAAAAAAAAAAAAAAAATATATATATATATATATATATACACACACACACACACACAATTGATAAAATCCTTGTACTTGAGAAATTAAAATATTATAGGGTATTCAGGTCATGAAACCAGCTTATGAAAATAAAAGTCAGAATGAAACACATGCTAAATAAAATCCCAAGCAATGTACTCTGGAAAGGCACATTTCCAGAATGGAAGGGAGAAGGAGAGAGAGGTTTTATTTGTTTTTGTTTAAGGATGAGGATACTTGGGTTAAATTACAGTAGACTTAGAAGAATGGGGAGGGATTTAAGGTACAATAGGAAAGAGATGATAGCAAGTGCTTGGGTAGACAGGACAGTGTTGGGCAAAAGGAGAGTTATTTCCTCCTGAGACACGGAGGCAGCTGAAAAGAATGCATGAGGGTGTAGTGACGTTTCGATGAGAAACAGGAAAGTTTATGCTACAGTCTTTTCAGAGAAGTGGAACGCTAGATCATGAAGCAAGAGCGATGGCACAGGAAGAATGAGGATGCACATTAAAGTAATTTCAGACAGCTGGGGAGAGTAAGATGATGCATAATCAGGGATAAATAAAAGAATCATCAAGCAGCATTTAGGATCCAGCTAAAGGTTGATCACATAGCTTTGTAATGAAGTCAGTAATGTGGTTCTGTTTTTTGGGTTTTTGTTTTGCCAGCACTATATAGACAGCTTGGGTGCACCTGCACAGGAAATCTGCAGCTAGATTTATCTGAGGCTGGAGATTGACAAGGCTCCTAAAAAGAAAATCAAGGGCAAGAAGAAAGGAGGAAGGGTATGAGAGCAGAAAAATGGGTGAACATAGGTCTAGACTGGATAGGGAAACACCAGGTGAAGGAGGAAGGGTGGGGAGCAGAGGTTGAGATACTCTCATAGAGCAGATTTAGCGGGAGGGAGGATGCAGAAAAGGTAAAAGGTCAGCATTGGAGAAAGGAACTTCAAGGTTTGTATTAGTAATTTCAGGTTCTGCAAAGGGACCCGTGCAAGAGGGCTGCTAGAGTGGCGAGGGGGTGAAGGTACAGTGAGGCTAGATGCGGGATCAGTCACTCATCCGGACACTGGGGCTGCCCAGGTGACTGCCAGGGCCTGAGCGCTGGGCAAGCCTGATATCCAGGAGCTAAGATCTGGAGGTGGTGGCAGTATGTCTAAACAGCAGGCTGTGGTGGCTTAAGAGGATGTGACCAAATCACTGTCTGCAAGCAGAAATGGGGAGCACAGAGATAGTACCGTCTTCCTGAGACCAGCACGCAGGACTACGAGGGTGTCGGGAGAAATGCTTCACAAAAAGCCCGTGGTTGTCTCCCTTCAGCCTTCTCAAAGGGCGCCCTAGGCCTCAGTGAAAAGCTGAAAACGCAGGTAAGGACACAAGGCTGCCCCACAGAAGCTCAGCGCTAGTCCTTAATCCCTGAGAACCCATCGGCGGTGGAACGATTGACATTTACCAGGGTTTCCGGTTATTCTTTGCGCCATGACAGATGCTCTCACTTTCCAAATACTCCCTGACTAGATAAGGGAAAAATTCCTTCAACTCTCAACCCCTCTCCCCTGGACTTCAGATCTGTATATTCCCCTCTACTCACATATCTCACAGGCCCTCAGATTTTAAATGTCTAAAGTAAGTTTTTGGACATCCCCTCCATTTTTTTTTCTTTGAGACAGTCTCACTCTGTCACCCTTGGTAGAGTGCAATGGTGTCATCATAGCTCACAGCAACCTCCAACTCCTGGGCTCAAGCAATCCTCCTGCCTCAGCCTCTCGAGTAGCTGGGACTACAGGCACACACCACCATGCCTGGCTAACTTTTCTATTTTTAGTAGAGACAGAGTCCCACTCTTGCTCAGGCTGGTCTCAAACTCCTGAGCTCAAGTGATTCTCCCGCCTCAGCCTCCTGGAGTGCTAGGATTACAGGCGTGAGCCACCCACTGTACCCGTCCACAGATATCCGCTCCATTGACCAGATCCTCTCCCAGCCAAACCCACTTCTCTGTTAGGTCTCCCTTCGGTAAATGGTACCAATGGCTTTTACTAGAAACCCAGGAGTCACTCTGGGCACCAGCTTTGTCCTCATGCCAATATAGCAGCAGGTTCTCTCAATTCTACATATCAATAAATACCATATTTTCTCAATTCTATAAAGCTTAGTCCCAAAGGCATAATATTTTGTTAGGACTAATTTACATAATGTAGAGAAATTGCTTAACACAAAGTAGGTGCTCAGTATCTATTAATACGACTGTTATAACCTTCTTGCAATCTCCATCACATGGCCATCAGGCAAAGGCGGGCAGTGGCAGGTGGCTGTCACTGCTCTCATTACACAAGCATCCCTGCATCTGTGGCCACATTTGTAGGACCCCTCACAATGGAATTTGGATTCTTCATTCCTTTCTAAAATGTCTTCAAAGGGATTGCATCATAATGCAGTTTTAAAAATTTTTTTAAATTGACATAATCTCAGACTTACAGAAAAGTTGCAAAAATAGTACAAAGAATTCCCTTATACTCTTCACCAAGATTCCCCAAATTTTAATATTTTATTTGCTTTCAGAACCATATGAAAGCCAGTTACAGACATGGTATCTCTTGACCCTAAATATTTCAGTTTGTGTTTTCTAAAAATTGAGACCATTCTCTTAATTGCCACAGTACAATTACCAAAATCTGAAGATTGACATTGACACAGTTCTATTAGCTAATCTACAGACTGTATTCACATTTTGACAATTATCTGAATTAAGTCTGTAACAAAAGAAAATCCCAGATCATGCACTGCCTTTAGTTGTTAGAGCTGTTTCACCCCTTTAATCGTAAACATCTTCTCAGTCTTTGTATTTAATGGCATCGATATGTTGGAAGAGTATGGGCCAGTTATTTTGTAGAACCTCCCTCACTTGGGATTTGTCTGCCATTTATTCCCTCATCGTTGGATTCATATTATGAAGTTGTGGTGGGAATGTCACAGAAGTGGTGTCCTTCTTAGTGATTAATACAGTTTGAAAACAAAAACGTATTGGATACACCAAAGGTTACTTAGGAATGTAAATGGTAGAAATTGCCTGTTCTTTTCAGACTGAAGGAGTTGGAGGGATTACTTGTGGGTCTTGAAGTTCATTAGGGGCTGAACATCTGTTTAAAGGATCCAGGGAACTTTCAAGAGAAGCCATTTAATTTCCGGTATTATGTAATTTAATTAGGGACAGAAACCAGACCTATGAATTAAATCAAATAGAAAATGCAGATGACATCCCCCATACTTTTCACTCTCCCCTGATATTATACTTTTAATTCATAAAGTTGCTAAAGAGATAGAGATTGCAAGCACAGTTATGGAGCAAAAAAGTGACCACCCGGTGCAACTGGCATCCGTGAGTGGCTGAAAGTGATTCAGAAGAATCTTTCAGCTCTGAATGTTTCAAAATCTTCGGCTCAAACTTTGTAACACTTAAGGAAGAAAATAGTTATAATTATGTGAATAAGTGTATGCTACTGCCAATTAATTTAGAATTGGTACATTTAATGTGCAAGCACTTATACCCATGCAAGGATATTGATATATTCAAGTACAATGCACATTCTTGCACCTAATCAGTAAAAAAAAATGAAATATAAATAAAATTCGGAACTATACAATGGCATGGCATGTAACTTTGAGTGACTGGCTTATAGTTTATTAATAAATAGTAAGAATATTATATAAGCTTGGCACTTTTCCCTAAGTTCAAACAATTAACAGAGTCCTTAGAGAACAAAAGAAATAAATGATAGGAAAAAAAAAAAATCCCACATTTGTCTTTATGGAACCCAGAAAAGTAGCCTCTCTAAGGTACTCATTTGAGATATTTCCAAAACCAGAAAAATGGTTTATTTTCCAACTTTTAGGAAATTCCTGAGATCAAAGTTTATCAAGACACCTGGAGTTAATTCGGCATCATTGACATCGGCAGCACGGCAGTGCTTCGATTTTTGTTGTCATGAGGTTCCTTGTCAGCTCACAGTAATAGCAATACCGATTTTTAAATTGGTACATTCTCATTTACCTGGAGTAAAATAAAAGGTAACTTTTCTTTCCCTACCCCCAGCCAAACCATATTCTTTATTCTTTTGTTTATGAAACAACAAATGAGAAGGTGATACTGGGGCTTTCCTATAAATCAAAAAACAAAAAGTATAGGCATGTCCCTAGGTCGGAACTCATTCCGCCCAATCTCCTACAGCATTTTCAACTACAGCTTGTACAATGATAGTTGATGTTAATCACCAAGATTATAATGCATGACCAAGCTCAAAGAAAGACAGATCACGTGCCGTTTAATTTTAGCATAATGTCATTCAATATTTATAGGTTTATTGTTTAAAAATAAATTACCGATGTCTAGTGAACGTAGGAAATTTCCATTAAATAGAATTTGCAGAAAACTAGGCCACACCTGGTTTCCTACCCTTTTTGTATAAACAGATTAATACGCTAACAATGTTTATGCACCAAGTAGAAATTAATAGATCACCCAGGTCACCTGTAGGAGAAAAGAAAAAAGAACAATGCTGGAAAGCCAACTACGGTCATGTGCCACATAATGTTTGGGTCAACAAGGTACCACATATGTGATGTAGCCCAATAAGATTATAATGGAGCTGAAAAATTCCTATCACCTAGTGACTATGCCATAGCCACACTCACATCATAGCACAAGGCCTTACTCACATGTTTGTGGTGATACTGGTTTAAGCAAACCCACTGCACTGCCAGCCATATAAAAGTATAGAACATTCCTTAATGATCTGTGGAGCTAAAAAAAAATTAAAAAAAAAAAGTATAGCACATACAATTATGTATAGTATATAATACTTGATAAGAAATGATTAAAACTGGTTTATAGGTTAAGTATACTTTTTATAGTTATTTTAGAGTATACTTGTAAAAAAAAAAAAGTATCTATAAAACAGTCTCAGGCAGGTCCTGCAGGAGGTAGTCCAGAGGAAGGCATTGTTATCATAGGTGACAGCTCCATGCCCGTTATTGCCCCTGAAGACCTTGCAGTGGGACAAGATGTGGAGGTAGCAGATGGTGATATTGATGATCCTGACCCTGAATAGTCCTAAGCTGATGTGTGTGTTTGTGTCCTATTAGATTATTAAATATGACATATCTGATTTCAAATCAAAAGTTTAGTTTATTACATCTCAATCAAGTAGCAGTACAATTAATCTAAGTATGCCCCTAAACTATCAACACAGTTTTGCCATCTTAATGGTAGCTTGTTTATGCCAGCAGCAAAGAAGGCTGGAGAGCAAGTGGCCATGAAATAGCAAAAGGCATGTTCTGCAGCTTGTTGAGAATTGGATAGTTTTCCTCACAAGAAGTGATCCAAAGCCTGGAAGAAGTGGTAGTCAGTTGGTACAAGGTCTGGTGAATATGGTGGATGACAGAGAGTTTCTAAGTCCACACCAGTCAGTCTCTGTAGTTTGAGCAGCATTGTTTGTGTGACATGTTGTCTTGCAAGGGGATTGGCCTGTCCCTATTGACCAGTCTCGGCTGCTTAATGGCAAGCATCCTCATCATTTCATCCAATTGTTTGCAGTAGACAAACTGTAATCGATTGACCAGGGTTCATGAAGCTGTAGTAGGTAATACCAGCACTGGACCACCAAACAGTCACCATTAGCTTTTTTTGATGAATATCTGGTTTTGGACTGTGTTTTGGCACTTCATCTTTTTACCTAGTCACTGTGCTGAACACTTGTGATTGTCAAAAAGAATCTATTTTTTATCATACATGTAAATACGGTGTAGAAATGATTTGCCTTTATGTCGTGACAGCAAAGAAAGGCAAGCTTTGAGACGATTTTTCATTTGATGTTTGTTTAATTTATGTAGTACCCATCTATCCAGCTTCTTTACCTTGTTGAATTTTTTAAAATGGTCTAATATTGTTGGAATAGTAACATCAAAGCATACCTGTAGACGGGGCATAGTGGCTCACATCTGTAATCCTAGCACTCTGGGAGGCCGAGGTGGGAGGATCGTTTGAGCTTAGGAGTTCGAGACCAGCCTGAACAAGAGCAAGACCCCCATCTCTACTAAAAAAAAAAAATAGAAAGAAATTAGTTGGACAACTCAAAATATATATAAAAAAAATTAGCCGGGCATGGTGGCGCATTCCTGTAGTCCCAGCTACTCAGGAGGCTGAGGCAGTAGGATTGCTTGAGCCCAGGAGTTTGAGATTGCTGCAAGCTAGGCTGACACCACAGCACTGTAGCTCAGACAACAGAGTGTGAGTCTGTCTCAAAAGAAAAAAAAAAAAGGTATATTTAGACGCACAACAACTTACCATTGTGTTATAATTGCCTACAGTATTCAGTACAGTAGCATACTGTACAGCTTTGTAGCCCAGGAGCAATAGGCTATACCATATAGCCTAGGCATGTAGTAGGCTAGGTTTATATAAATACACTCTGTGATGTTTGCACAATAATGAAATCACCCAAGGACACATTTCTCAGAATATATCTCTATTGTTAAGCAACACATGACTGCAATTCCCTTTAGAATTTCTAAACTTGGAACAACCATTTAATGAAATCAAGAGCTTTTGCTGAAGACTCATTGTTCAGGGAAAAAATAGTACAACTGAGTTAGTTGAGAAAATTAGTTCTCTCTTTTAAAGAAGTTTTTATTTTAAAAATATTTTGCACAGTTCAAAATTTTAATCACATAAAAAGCCTACAAAGACTCCCATTTCCAGTAGTGGCAAATTTGACAATTGGACTAACCCTTCCATTCAGAACAACTAGAAAAGCTGAACAAAAAAATTTTTTAATCTGCTTAAAACATCTAAGAGCTAAAGAGATAGTGAATAATTACTGGGCCACTATTCAGGAAAGGATGAATATCCAGTGAGGTGAGCCTATCATTTGGGACAGCTGCTACCCAGGTAGTATTTACAGAATCTGGAAGAGGCCCTGGAGATAAGCTTTTAGGATCAGGGGGACAGGATGTGACAAAAGTAAAGAACCTGGCCAAGACACCTTGCATGATTTGGACTGTGGCCCCTCAGAGCTGCATCTGAAGAGTCAACACCCTACAGGCTACCTTTGAGTCATCTGAATGACCTAGAAAAATCACATCTTGGACAAAGGCAAAGCCCCAGGCAGATGACTGAGGCAAATGAAAATTCTGGCAGGAAAAAATAACATTTTTCAAAGCCTCAAATTAGTTAACAAACATATTTTTAAATACGAAGCCCAACAACACAATCAAAGATGACCAGGCATACAAGGAGACAAGAACACATATACAAAAGCTACCAGAAACTACAGATAATTAAAACCAGACCCACAAAGGCCTCCAGTATGATTGGAACTATCAGACACTGATTCTAAGATTTCTCTGCTTATCATAACCAATGAGGTCAAAAGATAATATGAGGCCAGGCGCCGTGGCTCACGCCTATAATCCTAGCACTCTGGGAGGCCAAGGAGCGAGGATCACTTGAGGTCAGGAGTTCAAGACCAGCCTGAGCAAGAGCAAGACCCCATCTCTACTAAAAAAAATAGAAAGAAATTAATTGGCCAACTAAAAATATATATAGAAAAAATTAGCTGGGCATGGTGGTACATGCTTATAGTCCCAGCTACTTGGGAGGCTGAAGCAGAGGATTGCTTGAGCCCAAGAGTTTGAGGTTGCTGTGAGCTAGGCTAACACCATGGCACTCTAGCCCGGGCAACAGAGTGAGACTCTGTCTCAAAAAAAAAAAAAAAAGATAATATGAAACATATTGGCAGAGAACTGGAAACTTAAAAACCCTAAGTTATTTGAATAATTAGAATTAGAAATTGTGGTTTGAAAAATGTAACAGTTAAAATTAAGAACTCAATCAACCATAGGTCTGATTGACTAAAAAAAAAATTAAGACCTCAATAAATAGGTTTAAAATCGGATCAGACACAGCTGAAGAGAAAATGTGCAAATCAGAAGTTAGTCTGAAGTGATGGTATACTGGTAAAGCAGCTGGCGGGGGGGACCCTGATTTGTGCTGTTTGCCAATTTCCATGGTGTAAATAGTCCCATATCATGCCACATTCGAAGTTACCAATGGTTTAACAACCAGCTCACAAATTTTCTTTATATTACAAAAGTTAATAATAGACTCTCACAAACTGTTGTAAGCAGTCTATAGAACACCTCTGGTTCGGAGGAAAATATCTACATTGAAGCACAGACAGTTAAAGGATAAAAATGCAAATGAGAGGTAAGAGAAATAAAGGATGACAGTGAAAAGACTTCACTTATATTTAATTGTAGTCCCAAAAGGAGAGGAGAGAGAGAATGGAATAGAAGTGACCTTCAAAAAGATAGTACCTAGAAGCCTCCAAAATTGATAAAAGCCTTTAATCTATAGATTTGAGAAGTTGCATAAGCCTCAAGTAGAATAAATAAAAAGCGACCCTTACCAAGACCCATAATAGGAAAACTGCAGAAAACCAAAGGCAAGGAGAAAATTCTGAAATCTAGAAGCAGCCAGAGGGGAAAAAACCTTATTGTTTTCAAAGCAATTAGAGGAAGAGGTAACATTTCAACCTAAATGATAGAAACTAGAGGATAATGGAAAGATATCACCAAACTTCTGAAAGGAAATAACTGCCAACCTGAAATTCTAAAACTAGTGAAATTATCCTTCAAGAAAGGATGAAATGAAAATAAAATAATTTTTTTGGCAAAGATTAAACAGATGTTACTGGCAAACTGTATTAAAGGAAATGCTAAAGAGTAATCTTCTGGTCAGAAAAGTTAATCCCAGGTGGAAGCACAGAAATAAAAGGAAGGAACAAAAACAGTGAATCTAAATGCACAGTAAACAAGAATATCCATGTCTTGTGGGGTTTACAGTGCACACAGAACTAAAATATTTAACAATGAGAGCATACAAATCTGGTGGGATGTCAATGGACTCAAAGTGTTTTAAGGTCCTAAGATTATCAGCAAAAGGATAAAAGCAACAATTAACCTTAGCTTTCCAAATTGATGTACAGATTCAAAGCAATTGATCCCAATCCAAATCTTAGCTCTCTTTTTTGTAGAAATTATCAAGCTGATTCTGAAATTTACTCTAAAATTCATAAAATTCATGCAAAGGACCTAATTAGCCAGAACAACTTTGAAAAAGAACAAAATTGAAGGGCCAGTAGTATCTGATTTCAAGATTTATTATGAAGCTACAGTAACCAAAACAGTATAGTATTAGCATAAAGACAGATAGACAAATAGATCATTAGAACAGAATAGAGTCCAGAAATAAACCCACACATACACAGGCAACTAATCTTTGATAAAGGTGCCAAGAATAGAGTGGGGAAAGGGATACTCTTTTCAATAAATGGTGTTGGGAAAACTGGATATCCACAAACAAAAGAATGAAATGGTACCCTTATCTTACACCATGCATAAAAATCAACCCCAAATAGATTAAAGTCTTAAAACATTAAACCCCAAACCTTCAGGTGGACTGTGAGAACGGCCAGAAGAAAACATATGGTGAAAGCTCCTTGACATTGGTCTTGGCAACACTTTTATGAATATGACTACAAAAGCAAAGACAAGAAAAGCAAAAATAAACAAGTGGGACTATAGCAAATTAAAAAGTGTCTGCACAGCACAGGAAACAATCAACAAAATGAAAAGGTGACCTATAGAATGGAAGAAAATATTTGCAAACCATATATCTGATAGGGTTAATATCCAAAATATATAATGAACTCATACAACTCAGTAGCAAAAAGTAAAATTAAAAAAAAAATTTAAAAACAATTTAAAAAATAGGCAAAGTACCTGAATGTGTTTCCAAAGAAGGCATATAAATGGCCAAGAGGTATGTTAAAAAGTATTCATCAGGGTAATGCAATTTAAAATCACAATGAGACATCACCTTATACTTGTTAGGATGGCTATTACCAAAAAGTCAAATGACTTAATTGTTAGTGAGAATGTAGAGGAAATGGAACTCTTGTACACTGTTGATGGGATTGTAAATTGCTACAGACATTATGGAAAACAGTATGGAGGTTGCTCAAGAAACTGAAAGTAGAATTACCCTATAATCCAGCAATCACACTTCTGGGTATATATCCAAAGGTATGGAAATCAGTATCTGGAGTGAAATGTCTGCGCTCAATGTTCATTGCAGTCTTATTCACAATAGCCAAGATGTGGAAATCACCAAAGTGTGCATAGATGAATAAAGAAAATGGGATGTGTCTATACATATGATGGAATATTATTCAGCCCTAAAGACGAAGGAAACCTTGTCATTTGCAACAACTTGTATGAACCTAGAGGGACATTACGCTAAGATGAGCCAGATCCAGCCTGATTTTGATTTTAGAATTCTTTGATATAATTTATTTATTTATTTATTTATTTATTTTTCTTTTTTTTTTATTTCAGCAAATTATGGGGGTATAAATTTTAGGGTTTCAAATAATGCCCTTGCCCCTCCTTCCCCCATAAGTCTGAGCTTCAAGCATGACCATCCCTTAGACGGTGCACATCTCATTCATTATGTATGTATATACCCGACCCCCCACCCCTCCCGCCTGACCAATACCCAATTAATGTAGTTCCTATGTGTCCACTTAGGTGCTGCTCAGTTAATACCAGTTTGCTGGTGAGTATATGTGGTGCTTGTTTTTCCATTCTTGGGATATTTCACTTAGTAGTATGGGTTCCAGCTCTATCCAGGAAAATACAAGAGGTGCTATATCACCATTATTTCTTAGAGCTGAATAGTACTCCATGTTATACATATGCCACGTTTTATTAATCCACTCATGAATTGATTGGCACTTGGGTTGTTTCCACAGCTTTGCAATTATGAATTGTGCTGCTATAAACATTCAAGTGGAGGTGTCTTTTTTGTAGAGTGTCATTTCATCTACCCAAAAGATCCAATGTTCAAATTTCTTGATGTGACTGTGAATGGTATATATTTTTATTAATTTTAAACTCCAACTCCAATTGCTGGCAGGGAGAAAATCAATTGGCTTTTATATATTTACCTTATATTCTGCAAAATTTCTATGCTCACTTATCAGTGCAAGTAATTTTTTGTAGCTACTTTGGGAATTTCTATATAGCTAACCATTTCATATCAAGACAAGAATCTCCTCTGTCACCACTTTTATTGGAAAGTTCTTCCCGAGGCAATGAGACAAATATTTATAGAAAACCTGTACTCACTGAGGATTCACTCCCCCTGCCTTGTTGTCCCCATTCCCTGACGCTACAAATTTGTTTTCATTCTCTATGGATTTGCCTATTCTGAATATTTCATATAAATGGAATCATACAATCTGTGATGTTTGTCACTGGCTTCTTTTGCTTAGCACAATGTTTTCATGACCTCTCTTTATTATCACATATAACTGTATTAGATTCATTTTTATGGCTGAACAGTATTCCATTGTGTGGATATGCCATTTTTTTGTTTGTCCATTTATCATGATGATTCACATTTGAGTTTCTACCTTTTGTTTCTTGTAAATAGTACTATTTTTGGACATTTCTGTACAAGATGATGTTTACAAACATCTTTTCCTAATTCCTTGTGTATATATTAACAATTGATGCAGAATTATTGTATCAAATGGTAATTCTATGTTTAACATATTGAGAAATCTATTTGTAGGTTTTTCTAGATGTACTTTATCAAAATAAAGAAGTTACCCCCATCCCTAGTTTTTGAAAGTTTTTAAAATCATAAATCAATGTTGTGTTTTGTAAAATGTTTTTAGTAGCTTTATTAAAATATAATTTGCACACTATACAAACCACCATTTCTAATGTACACATTTTTACATATGTATGTATGTATGTGTGTATATATATATGTATATATAATCATCAAAGATGGCAAAGTATGAAGTTCCAGAGCCTTGATTACCCACAGAAATACCAAGGAGGCAGCAAGAATCTGTCTGAAAGAAATTAAGAAGGAACAAATTAGTGGAGATGAATCCTATATTAATAAATTGGAAGAATTAATAGTTTAAAAATTCCAGTACTATTCAAAATGATCTTCATGATTCAGTGCAATTTCTATCAAAATCCTAAACAATTCTTTTGTGTAAATAGAAAAATATAAACTAAAATTATTATGCCATCCCAAGGGAACTTAAAAAGTCAAGACAATCTTGAAAAAGAACAAAGCTAGAGGTATCACACTTTCTGATTTCAAATATTATTACAAAGATACAGTAATCAACAGTATAGTACTGGCATAAAGGAATGCATATAAACCAATGGTATGCAATAGAGATCCTAGAAATGAACCCTCATATTTATGGTCAAATAATGTTTAACAAGTGTGCCAAGATCATTCATTGGAGAAAGGAAAGACTTTTCAACAAATTGTGCTTAGGAAAAAAAAACAACAACAACAACAACTGGATATTCACACACAAAAAAAAATGAAGCTATACCCTTATGTTGAGTCATGTACGATAATTAACTCAAGGTAGATCAAAGACAAAAATATAAAACTATAAAACTCACAAGAAAATATAAGGGAAGGTTTTATGACATTGGATTTGGCAATGATTTCTTGAATATGACATTAAAAGCAAAGGCATCAAAGAAAATATAAATTGAATTACTTCAAAATTAAAACTTTTATGCATCAAAAATCACAATCAATAGAGTGGAAGGCATCCAAGGGAGTGGGACAATTGCAGATCATATGTCTTATAAATGGTTAATATCTACAAGATATATAAAGAACTTCTACAACTCAACAACAAAACAATCTAAGAAGTGGGCAAAAGATTTGAATAGATATTTCTCTATATAAATATGGTCAACATAAAAATGGTTAATAAGCACATGAAAATATTCTCAATATCATTAAGCATTACATAATACAATTCAAAACACAATGAGACACCACTCCACATCCATTAGGATGGCTACTAAAAAAGCTATAAAACATATCAATGCAAAAATATCAAGAGTTGACAAGGATGTGGAAAAGTGCAACAACTGTGTATTGTTGGTAGGAATGTAAAATGGTGCAGCTGCATGTAAAAAAGTATGATGGTTCCTTAGAAAATTAAAAAATAGAATTTCCATATGATTCAGTTATTTCACTTCTGGTGATATGCCTAAAAAAATGAAAGTAGGGTCTCAAAATTATGTTTGTATATGCATGCTCATAGCAGCATTATTCACAATAGCCAGAAGTTGGAAGATAATCAAGTATTTATGAAGAGATGAATAAAGAAACAAAACATGATAGATATATACAATTAAATATTATTCAACCTTAGAAAGAGAGGAAATTCTGACACAGGCTACAAGACGGAAGAACCTGAGGACATTATGCTAAGTGAAATAAGTCAATTATCCATTTACAAAAGGACAAATACCTAGCGTGGTCTAATTCATAGAGACAGAAAGTAGAATGGTGGTTGCCAGGCACTAATGGAGAGGGCAAAGGGGAGTTATTATTTAATGCTTGCAGAGTTGCAGCTTAGCAAGATTAAAAGAGTTCTGGAGAGATGGATGGTGATAATAATTGAACAACAAAGTGAAACATAAACTTAAAAATAGTTAAAATGGTAAATTTTATGTTTTGTGTATTTTGTCACAATAAAAATAAAGATATTTATAATTTTAATTCTTAGATTTAGTTTTTGGTGAATTTTGAGATGATTTTTGTATATTTTGTGACATATGATACAACCATCCAAACTCATTCTTTTGCATGTAGATATCCAGTTGTTCTATGACCATTTGTTGAAAAGGTTTTTTATTCCACACTGAGTAGGCTTGGAACTCTAGTCAAAAATCAAAAGACCATGGATGTGTGGGTTTATTTTCAGGTTCTCAATTCTATTCCATTCACTTATACGTGTATTTGTGTGCCTGTTTGAAAATGGGAAATGTGAATCCTCTTGCTTTTGTTATTCTTGATCCCTTGCCATTTCTTGAATTTTAGATCCAGTTTCTCAATTTTAATGAGGAAGAGAACTGTAATTCTGATTGTAATTGCATAGAGTCTGTATAATAATTTGGAGGGCATTGCCATATTAACAATGTTATATCTTTCAATACATGAACATGGGATTCTTTTTTCCATTTATTTAGATCTTCCTTAAGTTTTTTCAACAATGTTTTGTAGTTACCAGTATATAAATGTGTGCTTCCTTAATTAAATTTATTTCTAAATATTTTAATCCATTTGATGCTATTGTAAACAGATTATTTTCTTAATTTTATTTTTGGTTTGTTCATTGCATGTGTGTAGTAAGAAAATTGATTTTTTTCATATTGATCAGTAACCAGCAACTTTGCTGCACTCATTTATTAGTTCAAAGAGTTTTTCAGTGGCTTTTTTATGATTTTCTATAAACATGGTAATATCATCTGAGAACAAAGGTCGTCTATTAAGTATTTGTTGAATTTGCATATCTTTTATGTATTTATTTATTTTTTGCAAAATTTCCCTGGCTAAAATCTCCAATAAAATGTGGAATAGAAGAGGCTAGAGCAGAGATGTTTATCTTTATTCTATAGTAATTTGGGGAGAGAAGGGTTATCCAGTTTCACCATGAAATGTGAAGTTAGCTGTGGGAGTTTTTGTAGATGATCTTTACTAGGTTGTAAGATTTCTCTTCCATTTATGGTTCATTGAATTTACTTTTTACCATAAAATGGTGTTTTATTGTGTCAAATGTATTTTCTGTTTCTGTTGAGATAATTATGCAATTTTTTGTGATATATTACATTTTGGTTTTCAGAGTTTAAGTCACCTTTGAATTAATGAAAGAAATCCCACTTGATCATGATATAATTCTTTTTATATTTTGCTCTACCTGGTTTTGTATTATTTTTGTTGAGATATTTTACACACATGTCTATAAGCCATATTGGTCCATATTTTCTTGTGATATATTTTTCTTGTTTTGGTATCAGATAATGATGGCTTTATAAAATAAGTTGGAATATGTCTCCTTGTCTTCCATTTAGAATTTGTGAAGAATTAGTATTAATTTTTTTTAAATGTTTAGTAAGTGTGAATATTGAAGCCACATAGGATAGACTTTTTGTGGATAGTTTTTGTATCACTAATTGAATCTCATTTTATGGTATATTCAGATTATCTGTATCTTCTTGATACAGTTTAAATAGTTCTTGTCTTCTTAGAAAACTATCAATTTTATATAAGTTAATATATTGGTACACAATTGTTCATACTATTCCTATAAGATATTTTTTAAAAATATTTCTGTAACATCAGTAGTACTTTGTTCATTTCTATTATAAGAATTTGAGCTTTCTCTCTTTTATCATAGTCAATGTAACTAAAGCTTTATCAACTTTGCTGATCTTTTGAATGTCAGCTTTTTGTTTCATTTCTTTTTTCTATATTTTCTATTTCATTATTTCCTTCTGTAATCTTTATTATTTATTCATTTTATGCTTGCTTTACATTTAGTTTGCTCTTCTTTGTATACTTTCTCATGTTTGAAGATTAGGTTATTGATTTGAGATCTTTCTTCTACTTAATGTAGGCATTTATGATGATAAATTTTCCTCCAAGCACTGCTTTAAATGTATATCTTAAATTTGGCTATATTGTGTCTTCATTTCCATTCATCTCATGGTACTTTATGATTTTCATTTCTATTTCTTACTCGATCCATTGATTATTTAGGAATGTGATGTTTAATTTCCACATATTCATGATTTTCTTAGATTTTTTTCCTACTAGTGATTTCTAGTTTTATTTTATTGTCTTCAGAGCATATACTTGGTTTCTACACTTTTAATTTAATTGAGGTTTATTTATGAATTAGCTGATGTTCTATCCTGGTGAATGTTCCATGTACACTCAAGAATAATATATGTGCTATGGAGTTTTGGATGAAGTGCTCTAGTTAGGTCCGTTAGGTCTAGTTGTTTTATAGTGTTGTTCAAGTATTCTATTACCTTCTTAATCTTCTGTCTAGGTGTTCTATCCATTATTGAAAGGGGATAGGTTTATATTTAGCTATTAAAAAAAGAAAGTGAAGTATTGAAGTCTCCAACTACTATTATTGAATTTTCTATTTTCCCTTTCATTTTTGTCAGTATTTAATTTGTACATGTTAAGTATATACATGAATATAATTGTTAAAACTTTGTTTAGGATTGTCTTTTTGCCATTATAAAATGTCCCTTTTTATCTCTACTAATACATTTCATTTTAAAATCTATTTGTCTGATATTAGTAAAGACATTCTGAATTTCTTGTGGTTGCTCTTTTATGATATATATTTGCATTGTTTTTACTTTCGATCTATTTGAGTTTTTGAATCTAAAATGAGTCTTCTGTAAACTCACCATAGTTGGATAATATTTTTCACCAAATTGGTAATCTCTACCTTTTGATTAGATAGTTTAATTCATTGAAATGTAAGGTTATTATTTATACTTATACAGGCATACCTCAGAAATATTGTGGTTCAATTCCAGACTGCTGCAATAAAGTGAATATCTCAATAATACAAGTCACAGTTTTTTATGCATATAAAATAATGTTTATACTATACTGTAGTCTATTAAATGTTTAATAGCATTATGTCTAAAAAACAAAGTATATTTTAATTTAAAAATGCTATATTGCTAAAAAATGATAATGATTATCGGAGCCTTCAGTGAATCATTATCTTTTTGCTAATAGACAGTATTGCCTCAATGTTGACAGCTACTGACTGATAGAGGTGGTGATTGCTGAAGGTAGAGGTGGCAGTGGCAATTTCTTAAAACAATATACTTATAATGTTTACCACATTAATTGACTGTTTCTTTCATGAAAGATTCCTCTGTAGCCTGTGATGCTATTTAATAACATATTACCCACAGTAGAACTTCTTTCAAAACTGGGGTCCATCCTCTCAAACCCTGACACTGCTTTATGAAGTAAGGATATGTAATGCTCTAAATTCTTTGTTGTTGTGTCAATAATTTTCAAAGCATATTTACATAGAATAGATTCCATCTCAAAAAGCCACTTTCTTTGCTTATCAGTAAGAAACAACTCCTCATTCACTCAAGTTTTATCATGAGATTACAGCAATTCAGTCACATCTTCAGGCTCCAATTCTGATTCTAGTTCTCTTGCTATTTCCATCAAAACTGCAGTTACTTTCTTCACTAAAATGTTGAATCCCTCAAAGTCATCCATGATGGTTAAAATCAACTTCTTCCAAATTCCTGCTAATGTTGATTTTAATACATCTTTCTATAAATCACAAATGTTCTTAATGGCATATAGAATGATAAATTCTTTCCAGAGGTTTTCAATTTACTTTGTGCACATCCTTAAGATAAATCACTGTCTATGGCAGCTATACCCTTACAAAATGTATTTATGAAATAATAAGTCTTGAAAATTTAAATTATTTCTTGATTCATGGGCTTCAGAATGGATGTTGTGTTAGCAAGCATAATAAAAACCATTAATCTTTTTGTACATCACCATCGGAGCTCTTGTGTGACTATATCCATTGTCAGTAATCAGTAATCTTTTGAAATCAATCTTCTTCTTGTGAGCAGTAGGTCTCCACAATGGGCTTATAATATTCACTAGAGCATGCTGTAAACAAATGTCCTGTCATCCAGGCTTTGTTGTTTTATTTATAAAGCATAGGCAGAGTAGAATTAGGAAAATTCTTAGGGACCTATGATTTTGGAATGGCTAATGAGCATTGACTTCAACTTAAAGTCACCAGCTATATTAGCCCCTAAAAGGGGAATCAGCTTTGAAGCCAGGCATTGACTTCTGTTTTCTAGCTATTAAGTCTTAGATGGCATCTTCTTCAGCTATAAGGTTGTTTTATCTACATTGAAAATATCTTGAAATTAGTGTAGCCACCTTCATCAATGATCTTAGCTAGATCTTCTGGATAATTTGCTGTAGCTGATATAGAAATATCAGCACTTGCTGCTTCACCTTGCACTTCTATGTTACAGAGATGGCTTCTTTCCTTAAATCTCATGAACCAAACTTAGCTAGTTTCAAACTTTTGTTCTGAGGCTTCCTTCCCTCTCTCAGGCTTTACAAGTTGAAGATAGTTAGGGCCTTGCTCTGGGTTTGGCTCTCACTTAAAGTAATATTTTGACTGGTTTGATCTTCTATCTAGACCACTAAAACTTTGTCTTTATCAGCAATAAGGCTGGTCTGTTTTCTTATTATGTGTTTACTGAAGAAGAAATTTTACTTTCCTTTGTATTCACTATTTGGCTATTAGGTGCAAGATGCCTAGCTTTCAGCCTATCCAAGCTTTTAACATATCTTCTTCACTAAGGTTGATCATTTCTAGCTTTCAATTGAATGTGAGAGACCTGTCACTATTCCATTAACTTGAACATTTAGAGGTCATTGTAGGGTAATTACTTGGCTTAATTTTTACATTGTTGAGACTCAGGGAATATGGAGACTCCAGGAGAGGGAGAGAGATGGAGAAATGGTCAATGTAGCAGTCAGAACATATATAACATTTATTGACTAAGCTTTCCATCTTATATGGGTTCAGGAAGCCCCAAAACAAGTACAATTGAAACATCGAATATCACTGATCACAGGTCACCATAACTGATACAATAATAAAAAAGTTTGAAATGCTGTGAAAATTATCAAAATGTAACTCAGAGACAGAAAGTGAGCACACGCTGTTGGAAAAATGGCACTGATAGACTTACTAGACACATACTGCCACAAACCCTCAATTTGTACAAATCACAATATCTGAGTGAAATAACTAAAGCCAAATAAAACAAAGGTATAGCTATACTAATATCTGTTATTTTACTTTTTGTTTCCTATATACCAAATATCTTTTTGTTCATGTATTTCTCATCGCTGCTTTCTTTTGAACTAATTAAATATTTGCTATTGTACCATTTTCATTTCTTTCATGTTTTTTTACTATTTTTTAAGTTATACTTTAATGATTTGTCTAGGGTTTACCAAATGCATCTTAACTTTTTAGAATCAGCTTTAGATTTATACATGCTTAATTCCAGTGAAATATAGAAACATTAGCCTCACTTAGCTCAATTACTTTCTTTTCTTTTATGGGATTTTTACATACATATTGCATCTATTATTGACTTTTTATAATTATTATATAACATCTGTAGTCATTTTCTTATTCAAATACAATTTTGCTCCCCCACAACCTATTTTGTGCAGTTATATATTTGACATGTTATATGGCCTAAGAATACATTGTATACATATTGTTTTATACCATTTCTTTTTAAATTGATTAAGACAATAAAGAAAAAATCTTTTATTCTATTTTTTCAATAATCACCTGTACTAGAGCTTTTTATTTGTTTGTGGTTTCCAACTATTTTCTTTTATCACTTTCTTTTAGCTTAAAGAACTTTCTTTAGTATTTCATATAAGATATATCTGTTAGCAATCTCTTTTAGTTCTTGTTTTTCTAAAAATATATTTATTTCTCTTTCATTTTTGAAAGTTAGCTTTTTTAGAGAAATAATTCTTGGTGGAACTTTTTTATTTTCTTTCTTGAGCACTGTGAATATGTTGTTCCATTGCCTAATGGCCTCTATTGTTTCCGCTTAGAAGTTAGCTGTTAATATTATAGATGTTTCTTTCTAAATAATGTGGAAGTTTTCTCATGGTGCTTTCAAAATTTTACCTTTGTCTTTGACTTTCAATATTTTGATATGATATATCTTTTTATGAATCTTTGTATTTATACTTAGAGCTTAATGAGCTTCCCAAATGTGCTACCTATTTTCTATATATTTAAGAAAATTTCAGCCACAATTTCTTCAAATATATTTTTTCTATTTTGTTTCTCTCTTTCTGGTACTCTCTATACATGTATGTACAGCACACTTAATGATGTTTCATATGTCTCTGAGGTTCTCTTCATTTTTATTCCTTCTTTTTGCACTCCGTTTTTCAGCTTTCATAGTCACTATCAATATACCTTCTGGTTTACCGGTTTCTTTTTCTTTCTTTCTTTTTCCTATTTTTTTTTTCTTGCCAATTTGCCACTTCAAATCTACTGTTGATCTCTTCTAGCAATGTTTTTTTTTTGAGAAAACAATAATCCATATTACTTTTCAAATCCAAAATTAGCATTTTTTTATTTCAGGATATTATGGGGGTACATTTTTTCTTTTTAATATTTTTCTGTTGACGTTCTCTATTTAATGTGACATAACCATCACACATTCCCTTACTTTTTTAATTATGACACCTTTCATTTATGTAAATATGTATATTATGGCTACTTTGACATCTTTTTTCTGTTGAATCTAACATTTAGTGACTCTCGCAGACTGTTTATGTTGCCTGCTTTTTTACCATTGCATAGATAATATTTTATTGTTTCTTTGCATGCTTTATAGTATTTTGTTAATAACTAAACATTGAAATAATATATGGTAGCAACTCTGGCTATTGTCCCCTACCCCCAGGAGTTGCTACTATTATTTATTTATATATTTGCTTAGTTACTAGATTAATTATTTTAGTAAAGTCTGCTACTCAGTGTAAAATCTTTGTTCTTGCTCCTCAGAAAGGTGCATCTTTAGTTCACACTGAAATGGCAGTGGAATTGGAAGATCTTCTTCACTTCTTTCCTTGATCACAACACTAAATTGCTGGCTGATTTGTCTATTGTTTTTAACAGTACCCTGTGGTACAAATTGTTCTACATATTAATTGAATTAAATTGTGGTTTATTCAAAGGAATAGTTCCTAAGCCTAGTGTTTGATATTTGTATTACCTGTCAGGTAGGATTCTTCCAGCTTTCATATTCCCCAATCTCTCCTTAAAACTATTCATTCTCTCCTGCAAACTAGTCTAGGTCCTGACTTCATTAAATCCACAAATCACTTCTGAATTATCTTCTATCACGACTTCCACTTTTCTTGAGAGTGCCCTTAGACTTAAACTTCCCCATTCACTGTTGTAAATGAAGTCAGTTTCTTAGTGAATAATTTAGAAATATATATTTTACTGTTTGTTTCTTCTTTATGACAAAATCTCTGAGCTAGAGCTGTGGAGCTAAAAATGGGCCAACATAAAACTTCTCTGTGAGTGACTCCCCCTCTCCAGAATCTGAGCACTTAGTGAAAGGGAGGTAGCAAGTTGGGGTCCTCTTGGACTTTTTATCCTGCTATGAAATCAATGCTTCATAAC
Organism: Cheirogaleus major; assembly: GCA_963574435.1. Lineage (NCBI taxonomy): Eukaryota > Metazoa > Chordata > Mammalia > Primates > Cheirogaleidae > Cheirogaleus > Cheirogaleus major. The sequence goes on from CAUYPO010008169.1 coordinate 37,666, forward strand.
CAAGTAAAAGGCTATCTGAGCTGCAATATTCTCAGTATGCCACACTTGTGGTATAGCTTCAGTAAAGGTAGACAGAAGAAAGGATCCCCCACCTTTGGCCACACATACACACGTGCTCACACACACACATGAGTGAGTGAGAGAGAGAGAGAGAAAGAGAGAGAGAGAGAGAGAGAGAGAGAGAGAGAGAGAGAGAAACTTAGCCTCAAGAAAAAGTAGCTGGGGACAATGAGAAAGTCAATTTCTTTTATCTCCCAGAATAAAATGTCTCTGACTGGGGGCTGGGATAGAGGAAGCCTTGTGTATTTGAGTGCTGTAGTCTAGAGAAGAGTTTTTATCTTACTCAGTTGGGAGCAGGAAGGAGGGAAGTTTTGACTCAAATACCACAGGCTTTCAATTTTCTTACCAAATTTTCATAGATTGTCTTGAATAGG
>CAUYPO010008170.1:0-33207 GCA_963574435.1 Cheirogaleus major
GTCTCTACCAAAAATAGAAAGAAGTTAATTGGACAGCTAAAAATATATAGAAAAAATTAGCCGGGCATGGTGGCGCATGCCTGTAGTCCCAGCTACTCGGGAGGCTGAGGCAGAAGGATTGCTTGAGTCCAGGAGTTTGAAGTTGCTGTGAGCTAGGCTGATGCCATGGCACTCTAGCCTGGGCAACAAAGTGAGACTCTGTCTCAAAAATAAATAAATAAAATAAAATAAAATAAAATGGTGTCTACCATTCTTCAAAGTAAGACTGGCCTTTTAGCCTAGAATCTCCCCCGGGTCTTACAAGCAGAGAAGAATGAGGAGAAATCAGGCCCCCTCCCTTCCCCACTGTTCGTCCTTCTCACCCTGCTCCAGGCCTCAGCCAGCGCCAGCGTCCAAAGGCCTCCCCACTCACAGGAAGCCGGCTCTGTACAGAGTAGGGCATCTGCTGAGCACATAGTCATGGGCCGACCCTGGAAGTTGTGTCCAGGCTGAGTGGTCTTACAGTTATCCAGGTTCTTTTTAAGTTTACTTATTAAAACTTTTTTATATTTTTAGACAGAGTCTCACTCTGTTGCCTGGGCTAGAGTGCTGTGGCGTCAGCCTAGCTCACAGCAACCTCAAACTCCTGGACTCAAACTATCCTCCTGCCTCAGCCTCCTGAGTAGCTGGGACTACAGGCATGTGGCACCATGCCTGGCTAATTTTTTCTATATATATTTTCAGTTGGCCAATTAATTTCTTTCTATTTTTAGTAGAGACTCAGTCTTGCTCTTGCTCAGGCTGGTTTCGAACTCTTGACCTTGAGAGATCCACCTGCCTCGGCCTCCCAGAGTGCTAGGATTACAGGTGTGAGCCACCGAGCCTGGCCTAAAACTTTTCATATTTAAAAAAAATCTTGTTAAGAGAGAAGGCAAAAGAGTGGGAGGTCATGGAGGACACACAGATTCATTGATGGGTTTTTTTGTTTCGAGTATGAAAGATTTGAGCAAGCCTGTGAGAAAAGAGTCAGTGGACAAAGAGAGATTCAGGACAGAGGAGAGAAAAATTTAATGATGGGAACAGATCCTGGAGGAGACAGGAGGGCTACAACAGTCATCACTCTCAGAGGGGCGGCTCCGACAGGGAGAGAGGGACTCATCCCTGGAGACCAGTGGATGCTGCTGCTACACAGAGTCAAGTGGAGTCAGTCATGGAAGACACTCTTGGGGAGGTCATCTGAATTTTATTTTTATTTTGTTTGATTTTATTTTTTGAAACAGGGTCTTGCTCTGTTGCCCAGGCTGGAGTACAGTGGCATCGTCATAGCTCACTGCAACCTCAAACTCCTGGGCTCAAGCAATCCTGTCTCACCCTCCTGATTAGCTAGGACTATAGGCATATATATACCACCATGCTTGGCTAATTTTTAAAATTTTTTTGTAGAGACAGAGTCTTGAACTTGTGGTCTCCCAAAGTGCTAGGATTATAGGCATGAGCCACTGCATTGCGCCCAGCTGTCATCTGAATATTAAATGGATCCAAAGTCATTTAACAAACCATGGAATGACTACTTGGTGAGAGGCACTCACACATGTCATTCCATTTAATCTTTACAACAACCCTGTGAGGTAGATATTGCTCTGATTTCGTACTAGGGAAAAGAGCTGGGAGAAGTTAAGCAACATATCCTGAGTCACACAGTTTACAAGAAGCAGACCCGGAGTTTGAATCTAGGCCTGTTTGGCACTTGTTGTTTGCATGACCCCATGTTATACCATGCCACCTGAGAGCAAAGGAGATGGACTTGTGCCTGTCCTGGAAAGCCCATGTGGGTGATATTAGGAGGCTATGAATCTTTTAATCTCTGAAATCACCACAGGGGTATTATCTGTCTAGGTGTCACACTTGTCCTAAATTCCAAATTTTCCAGTTTGTCTAGAAATCTGTCCAGCTGCAGTAACAGTGCAGACCAACCTAGGGCCTCACAGGGTTAGGCAATACCCTGGGAAGAATTGGAATTAAAATTGGTAAACACATCTTCTGATTTTGTATCTTATACTCCTTGGACAATGTCTTTGTGATAGTTGAAAATGTGGAAAGGGTTGGAGAAAATAATTGTGGCCTAAAAATTCTGATCCAGTAACCCTGACTGAATCCCATGAATGAAATGATCATCTACCAAATTGGTAATGATGGCTGCCTCTAGGAGGAGGATCCTAGGGGGTCATCCAGGGGATACTGGCCTATGTACATGTTACTGAGTCAAATACATTCAAAATCCTATCTCTATATGATGGCATAAACTTATTTTTTTTAAACTTACTTATTAAATGCAAAGTCAGGTGACACAACCAAAAAAATAGGACTTTTGCCCCTAGTTCTTCTCATTGAGCACGATAATTGGAAGAGTCGTCAGACACCATGTGGGTCTCTGTGCTCCACAGCCCAAAGTGTATGAAGTCTTGGATCGACATTCAAAGATCCGCATGGTACACTTGGCTGAAACATCTCTCTCCCATTAGGTCAGCATTTCCTGCGTGGAGCAGGAGGGAAAAGGTGGCACACGGAAGAAACCAAAGCTTTCCTCTTGGAACCCTGAGTGCTCCAGGAATTCATGCTCAGGGAGGAGAGAAGTTTCCTGGGATTTTGTGGTTGTTATATGGGTCTCTCCTGAAGTTTGAACTGGAGATCATGTGATTAAAGTGATGAGGATAGAAGAAAGGAGGGATTTAGAGATAAGAAAGAGTAAGAAGGCCCAGTGTACCCGGGGGAAAGCTTTTGAAAAAGTGTCTGGAAATACTGGGAAAGATGGCTAAAAAAGTGGATTGGCTAAAAAAGTGGAAATACTGGGAAAGATGGCTAAAAAAGTGGATTTGAGAGAGTTGTAAACCTCTCAAATCTGTTACCTTTCCCGTGAAGTCTCTCAGAATTGCCCAGAGATGGGGAAGGATTTTGCTTTCCTTTGCCTTGGAATTCTATCAGTCACCTTTCCTCTAACCTCAAATTTATTTAAAAAAATCAGGCACTTTCAATGCTTGGCTCTTTTCTAGGTGTTAGGAATAGTAGGGGTAAATAAGTAGGACAAGGTGGCTTTACTTTGTGATGCAAACAGTTAGAAAGTAGAAACTATCAAGGGTTATAAGAAATGAAATTAAAATCAGAGCACTGAGCTAGAGCGGGTGGACAGGCCCCTTCAGATGGCCAGCAAAGGCCTCTCTGCAGAGGTGGCACTCGAGCGGAGACCCCAGGGAGAAGGAACTGACGGCTGAAGATCATGGGGTGAGGATTCTAAGACGGAGGGAACTGCAACTGCAAGCTCTCCCTAAGGTGCCAAAGAGCTTGGCATGTTTGAGGAACAGAAAGGACAGTGTGGCTGGAGTTAAGTAGTGAGGCGGAGAGGTGTCAGAGAGGAGGTTTGATGGGCTCTGGCTGGGGTGAGGGCTTTGGGTTTTATCGTAAGGGCAATTGGGAGCCACTGGCGGTTCCTGGGCAGGGGACCAATGTGATCCTGTTTCTGTGTGGAAAGCTCTGTGGCTACGATGTGGAGAAGAGGTTGTGAAGGGCAGAGAATGGAGTCGGGTCAGTTGGGGGGTTATTGCAGTCGAGTCCAGGGGATGGGCTTCAACCAAGGTGGTGGTGGAGGAAGAGGAGAAACCATGAGATTCTGGATGGATTTTGGAGATACAATTGACAGAGCTTGCGGATAAGTTGAGTGCAGGAGGTAAAAGAGAAAGGAATCAGGATCATTTCTAGATTTAGAACTGGGTGACGAAGGACTTTCCTTTATTTTCTACTGCTATTGTGTCCCTTATGAAAACTTAATTGTTTTTACTGTAAAAACAATATATATTGGTGTAGACCATCTAGAACAGGCATCCTCAAACTACTGCCCGCGGGCCACATGTGGCCCGCCGAGGACATTTATCCGGCCCACCGGGTGTTTTTGCCGGGCTGCCTGTCCTGCTTAGCAGCCCACTCGTCCCGGGCCCACAGTGCGCATGTGTGGAATGTGCGCCGCACTCTCCAACGGCCTCCAATGGTCTGAGGGACAGTGAACTGGCCCCCTGTTTGAAAAGTTTGAGGACCCCTGACTAGAACATACAAAAAGCATAAGTAATGTAAAATATTCATGAGTCCATAATTCATAAATTACTACTACTAATCTTTTGGTTCATTTACTTCTAACCATCTCTCTCTCTCTCTCTCTCTCTCTCTCTCTCTGTAGGAGATAGTGTCTCTCTAAGTTGCCCAGTCTGGCTTCACACTTCTGACCTCAAGAGATCCTCCCACCTTGGCCTCCCCAATAGCTGGGATTACAGGCACATGCCGCTATGCCCCCTTTCCTCCTTTTTTTAGAGAAAAAATTTTCCCTAGGTAATAAAATTATTAGGAAAATTTCAGAAAAAATAAACATAGAAATTTAAATCACCTAGCTATAACCAGAATTAATATTTTTGTTAATGATACGTACATATATATTGTAGGGGAGCCAAAAGACCAAGGGAAACTTCCCCTTCACCCTCTGAAGTTTTGCTGAAAAATCAACTCACAAAAGGCAGATTAATTGGAGAAAAGGCATACAAATTTATTTAGCGTGCATGCAGAGAATTGCAGAGTGATTGCCCACCCCCGGCAGGGTTTAGAAGCTTGTATACCACACTGGCAAAACAGTGTACGGGAAGGGGAAGAAGGGGAATTCTTCTGAGGGGCAATAAAGGATTACTAGGGAGAATGAATGTATGAGGAACAGAGATTAACTTGTAAATAGTTCCCTTAGACAGTGAAAGAGTCTGTTCAGGTGTGGCTACATTCTTGGTCTTACTGGGAGGGGAGTTAAAACAATTGTTCTTCTTGCTGGGTCTAGATCTTAGGCAGATTAAGGAAATGCAAGTTGGTGGCTCAACCCTATAATCCTAGCACTCTGGGAGGTTGAGGTCTGAGGATCCCTTGAGGTTAGGAGTTCAAGACGAGCAAGAGTGAGACCCCATCTCTACTAAAAATAGAAAATAGTCCCAACTACTGAGGCGCTGAAGCAGGAGGATGGCTTGAGCCCAGTAGTCTGAAGTTGCTGTGAGCTAGGCTGACACCACGGCACTCTAGCCCAGGCAACAGAGGGGGCTTAGGGGGGAGTCAGAGAGACCTTGAGGCTTCTTCGGTTCAGTATGTCAAAGTGCTGTATTTTGAGGTATCAGTTTCTTGAGTCCCAACAATATTCAACTCGTTTTGGATATTCTTAATATATGGCTTTGTATTCTGCCTTTAAAAATAAAATTGTCATGAACATTACCATTACATTATCATAAAAATTATTTTAAAACATGATTTCATTGGCTTGTTCTTGGTCTACACAAACTGTCATGTCTGCCACATTTTGTTTAAGGTGCCCAGGTTGCTAGAGTTCAGGAACTTTGCCTTCACATTGACCTTCTTCTCCCCCCACAGTCCCTACTTAATCAGGACGAGCTGACTCAGAATTTTACACTTGCCCACCCAAGCATTATGGAGGGTCTTTTCATGGCTTGTCCTTGCAGTCCAAGGGTTCTCCTAGACCAACAGGAATTTCTTCCCCTCACCCCAAGCCCTCATGCCAACACCACCCATCACCACCACAGAGAAAAGCGCAAGCCCTGTAGAGCCCTTTGGTTTTGCCTGTCTGGCATCATCTTCTGCAAAGCAAAAGGAAAACACATGAATGACCCTCAGTTGTAAGCCTTTTGTCACCTGAACCTTCCAGGAATGACTAACTAGTTTGAGGGGCATCTGCTAATGGCACAGCCAAGACCTTGCCTACTCACCCTACAATGCTAAGGGAAGAGTGTTCATGAACAATGATGGTTTCCAGGCTTGCGAAGCTGCCTTAAGCCGCTTGGATCACCCCTACCCACAGTCCAGGACCCACCTCAATGAGGCATATGAGTGTTTACTCCTGTTCTCCAGCCTGGTGCTGGACTTTACGAACTGCTCTCCCTTTTACCTGCTTCTGACACCGCCTTCCCCCCTTTATCTCCCATCTTCCTCCTGGTCTTGCTTTGCAGATTTGACTCTGAACTGGCAATTCTGCCTTCCACAGACCTGGCCACCTCTCTGGACTAGACTTGGCCCTGCACACTTTGGACTCCAGACCTGCCCCCGTAGGTGGGGCTTCCACCAGGACCATCTAAATCACAGAGAGAAGCCGACCAAACGATAAACTAGACACCAAACGGGAAGCTTCCGTGTGGAGTCTGAAAGTCCCTGTTCTCCTTGGGTGTGTGCATACTTGGCACAGAACTCTCCACTTTGGGACGAGGGTAGAGGGAGAGGGGGAGGATGGGGTGGAGATGGTGGTGCTGGTGGCTACGGTGGCAGCTGGATTCAAGTAGCTGCTCTCTTTCCCAGCGAGCGTGACCATCAGTAATCCTTCCGTCAGCCGGGACATTCTCCCCATGGCCTGTCTTCTCCGTTGCCCCATCCTGCCCTCCATCTTCTCAGCCTTGCAGGATGCACACAGATCACATGACTGGTTCATGGGAGAAGATGGTAACTTCTGGTCTCAGTGTCACCTGAAAAATTCTAAGGGCCCCCAGGTCAGAAGTCAATCGGCAGTACATTAGCTTCCGAATGGGCAACAGGCTTATTGACCAAAGCCAAGGACGGCCAGGGCGGGAGCTACCCACACATGCTTAGTGCCCCAGGCTTTCTTTCGGTTGTAAGGGGATCTCCTTAGGTTAAAACTTTTAACATGCTCATTTTTATAGTTTATTACTATATTATTTTCTTTTAATAATCATTATCAATTATTGAGGACTTTTAGTTCCCTTACATATATTTCCCCAAATCCTTACAATAACTGTTCAAAGTATATGCTGTTGTCCGCCCTTTTATAAACAAGGAAACTGAGACTGAGAGGGTCAAGGGCTTTATACAAGGTCACACAACTGGTATGATGGAGCTTGGACTTGCAGGTGGGCCTGGCAGACCCCATGCCTACTGGCAGTACAGTGCATCATTTAGCAACAGGTCCCCAAGCCAGTTGCCAGATGCACACCCTGGTTCTACCACCTACCAGCTATGTGAATGTGACAAGTTTAAAACTTCCTGTGCATCTTCTATAGAATGAGGATAATAATAGTACTGACCCCATAGGATTATTGTGTGAGCACTGTGTTAACTCTTGCTATTATCCCTTTTGTGTATAGGCTGTGAATTCTTTTCTAGGTATTTTTTTTTTTTTTTACGGGTTTGCAGTCTGTCCACACATATCTATTTGCACTGGTACATCTTGCTTATACTGTAAACTACAGAGGGCAGGTCCGGGATTATGTCATCCTTTTGTGTAGCATTTTTTTATAGTCCCACTGTGATGAAGACAATGATGAACATGTTGCTAAAAAAGAAAACTTTGATTCTGGCATTCGGCCAGTCTCTTTTTCAGACCAAACAGCAGCCTGCCGGCCTGCTGACTGTGCAGAGGGCCCATTTTGGGGAGGAGAGGCTCTCTTCCAGTTAGGGTGAACTCAGCGGCCTCTTTGAATTTGTGGACAGCCAATAGGGATTTACAAGCATGGAAGAATCTGCAAAACACCCTGCTCCTAATTGAATTACTACTTTTACTTTGGAATGGTTTGTGTATACTTTTGCACAATTAATCAAAAAGTAATCTTTGGTTGCATACTTTTTTTTTTTTTTTTTTGAGACAGGGTCTCACTCTTTTACTGAGGCTGGAGTGCAGTGGCATCATCATAGTTCACTACAGCCTCGAACTCCTGGATTCAAGGGATCCTCCTGCCTCAACCTCCCAAGTAGCTAGGACTACAGGTGTGTGCCACCACACCCAGCTAATATTTTTTTCATTTTTTGTAGAGATGGGAGCCTCCCTATGTTGCCCAGTCTGGTCTCAGATTCCAACAATTCTCCCTCCTCAACCTCCCAAAGTGCTAGGATTACAGACGTGATCCACTGTGCCTGGCCTGGTAAAATAAATTTACCTCTTAGCCCTGGGCTACTAGACACTACAATTTGGTGGATTATACCAGATTTTTATCTCCTGTGACTAATGCAGAACTGATGGTTGATTCTGTCTTAATCTCTCAGGTTCTAGTTGAAACTGAATGGTCTTGGATTATACTGGCTTACATTACATAACCAGAGGATTTGCTCCAGTTATGAGCAGTTTTGAGAAGACTGGAAGAGTCAGAAAGACCAGGCAACAAGAAAAGGTGGGGAAAAATAGTTAGGGACCAAGGTCACCAGGATTAGGGAAATTGAGAAAAGAGCTCAACGTATCTCTGAGCTGATGGGGTACCCAACCTCTACTCCTAACCCTGATTCATTTTCTACCCTTCTCTGTCCTGCTCTGTGCCTGCCAGGTTGACACCTCGGGAGTGTACCACGTGGGCTCCCTTGCTGGTTGTCGTCTGGTCAGGTTGAGCCAATGTGTGGCACTAGTGGGTGATCAGAGGCTGGATGTAGAGAAAGGTCAGAGTATATATTCCTCCCTCTCTCTCCTTAGGATTCTCCATTATTTATTGTGGTGACTGTGTCCCTTTATGGTCACAGCTTTCATGGGGTAGCCACTTTTCCGGGCTCTGGTTTTTACCCAAGCTCTGATAATAGCATTTTTCTCCCTGACTCTAGGCATCGGAGTGGTGCTATCTCAAGCTGTTGCTGGCCCCTAGGTGCCTCCCCAGCCCTCACTAGCCTACGTTTAGTTATTTTAACCAGGCCTGCTTTCAGTAAGTCATCCTTTCATTAAAAATCTCTTTATATCCCAGCTGAGCGGGCCATCTGCCTCCTCCCATGTCTGCAACTTACAGGACCCACATGAATCCAGAAAGCATAGCCAGCGTCAGGCTGGGTGAGAAGAACACTTTTTGCCTTGCTCTATTATGCATTTGTGATATTTCTCTTTCCTTCCCCCGATCTCTGATGTCTCATTGAATGTTATACCCTTCAAACAGGCAGGAGATGGGAAGAATGATATTGCTTGCTCATTTGGGGAAGGCAGATAAGCAAATGTCTTCTGTGAGCCCAGTGCCACCTAGAGAGAAGGTGCCTGCTTCCTGATTGATTGGCTGATTGGCTATCGATTGGAAGATACATCCTTTTCATTGAAATCATTATAATTACTTTCTTATCTTAGGCAAAGAGTGCCACAGTTGTTACTCTGGGGAGGATTTGGTTTATTTTTCAACTATAAATGAATCTGAGTTTTTAAAATCACAGAGTCTGAGCAACTGCCACAAGTAAACATGCTTCAGATGCTTACATCTGAGCTGCCGCGAAAGCTGATGGATCATAATACTTGATATTTGTACTGCACAAGACGTGTTTCCACACTCTCTCTCCCAAATTATCGCATTTGCTCATTACAGCAACTTGTCGAGATGAGTAGAGTTGATATTTTGATTTCCATTTTATAGGCTTAGTTCATCAAACATTTATTGATCCTCTTTTACATACCTGGTCCTGTGCTGGGCACTGGTGACCCTGGGAAGAAGACAGTAGAGAGTCTATCCTCAATACAGTCTAGTGGGAGATACAGACATAGCAGCTAAGTGAAGCGAGATGTGGTGAGCATTATGCAGACGGCATGAGCAAAATGTTACTGGTGCCGAGAGGAAGGAGTAACGACAGGGGTGGGGAGAAGTACATGCCACCGAATGCTTGCCAAGTGCCAGGTGCTGGGCCAGGGCCTCGAGACTCCACGTGTGGTCCACAGACCACCAGCAGCTGCATCACCTCGAAGCTTGTTAGAAATTCATAATCTCAGGCCCGATCCCAGATTCACTGATTCAGAATCTGCATCGTAACAAGATGTTCCGGACATGTTTATACATATTAAAGACTGAGAAGCACCGGGCTAGGTGATTTACAGATTTTATTTCATTCACAACCCGGTGAGGTAGCTGTGATCCCCGTGTAGGGCAGGAGATGGAGTTAGACAGTCCTCATGTCACATAGCTGTGTCATGGAGCTAGAATTTGCACTCAGGCCTGGAAGGCTCCATTCCCTCCTCTGTGCTGCTCTGTACTCTCTGGGGGCCTCAGGGAAGCTTCACAAAGGAGATGGTGCCTGAGCTAGACTTGGAAGAACCTCACTGGGAGGCAGGAGGGCATTCCAGTCATAGTACCACATGAGCACATGCTTGGTGTGGCTACAGAGTAGGGCTTGTCATGGGGAGTGGTAGGAAATAAGGTGAGCAAAGAAGATAGGAATCAACTTAGAAAGAGCCTTGAATGTCATGCTAAGGAACTTGGATTTACCCTGATTTTGCAACCTGCATGGAATTGCGGTTATGGGCAGATGGCTTGTGTTTGAGGCCCGGCCACGCCACAGGCGGTGTTGCAGGTTGGATTCTCTGGAATCAGACTCTGAGACAGACTTTGGAATGTGAGATGTTTATTAGGAATCTACGCCTATGAGGGGAAGCAGGAGGAAGTGGGTTGGGCAGAGGAAGATGGCAGACAGCAGGCCCAACCAAGTCTTGGCCAAACTGACGGGAAGTGCTGGAGCAAGCACGGCCTGTCAGGGTTGACGTGCATCAGGCTGAAATGGCCAGGCCTTTGCACCCCCGCCTTGCTCAGGCACCGAGTACAGGCTGCCCCGGCAGGGCCAGGCCTCTGTGACGTGGCTGTCTGCAGCTGGGGCACACCTTGAAGGAGGAAGCTGTCCTCATATCTGCACTCCTCCTATCTGAGTGGCGAGTCCTCCCTTGGACAGGGCTCTGGGCAGCACATCCTGTGTCTACCACGGGCAGTTTACTTACCTCTGTGTCTCTGCCTCTTCAGTGGCAAATGGGCATATTAGGAGATTCCTCACAGGGCATTTGGCCATTACATGCCTGGCCTAGAACCCACGGGATACTAGTTATTACTGTTATCTGCCTGCTGAGGAATTCACTGTATACTTCCTCCCTTGGGAGCGCTCAGATTTTGAGAATCCCCCACTGTGGCTCAAGGTATAGAAGAGGGTCATGCCCAATTTTCAGCCCACCACCTGGAATTCTTTCCCTTTCGCACAATGTTCCAAGTCTCATTGTTTGTCAGGACATCTTGGTGGAGTCAAGCTGTGCTAGGCCACAGGAAAGATTTGAAGAATTTAAAGAGGAGAATGACCTGTCAGATCAGGGTTTAAAAAGATAGTGTAAGTTGAGCTGGGCATTATGGCATGTGCCTGTAGTCCTAGCTACTCGGGAGGCTGAGGCAGGAGGATCTCTTGAGCCCAGGAGTTTGAGGCTGTAGTGAGCTATGATCACACGTGTGAATGCACTCCAGCCTGGGCAACATAGTGAGACCCTGTCTCTAAGAAAAACAAAAATAAAAGATAGTATAAGTTGAATCATGAAGGATGAACTGGGAATGTATTATCTGGCTATAGGCTAAGCTTCTGGAACATAGAAACTCAAAATAAGACACAAACGAGAGGCCCATGTAACTATCTTAAAATGAGTGGTCAGGAGCCACAGAAGGGACACCCCTCTGTGAGGGCCCCCCCATGGCCCAGGTTCTTTTTGCCTTGTTGCCCTACCGTCCCTTAAGGCAGTGATTCTCAAAGTGCAGCACTGCAGCAGCATTAGAACCATCTGGGAATGAACTGGAGATGCAAATGTTTGGGCCTTGCCCTCGCCCGACCAAATCAGAAACTCTAGGGCTGGGGCCCAGCGCTCTGGGTTTTGACAACCCCTCCAGGGGATTCTGATGCACACCAGTTTGGAGACACTAACCTAGGATTTTGTCCTCATCTGTGAGGTCGGGACTGTGGGACCAGAAAGGCAGAAGGAAAGGAAGAAGAGGTAAAACTATTTCCTTTTTAAAGAAAATGCCTGGTAGTATCACTTCTGCTGACCTCCTGCTGGTCAGCACCTAGTCATGTGGCCATGTGGTCCTAGGGTTTGCCTCGCTGTAGGGAACCCCAGGAAATGTAGTCTGTAGCTGGGAAGCCTTGTATTCGGCTAAAACCTTGGGCTTTATACTAGAATAAAGATCAAGGAGAGGAACACTGGCAGAAAACTAACAGCCTCTGCCACCATTGTAATAGGGCAGACAAAGTGAGTGTGCACAGACAGGAAGGGATGTGCTGCTTTGATGACTGCCTTGACCTTGTGGTGAGGGACAGGAAGGAGAATGGACAACTCCTAGGCATCTAGACAAGTGGGTGGTGATGGCGAGAAAGGAGAGAAGGCTATGAACTTGATTCCAGACTTAATGACTTTGAGATGACTGAAGAATATCCTGCTGGGAATGTCCAACCCTGTAGGCAGTTGGGAATACCTGTCCAAAGACCATGAGAAAAGTTGAAATTGAAGCTTGAGATTTGGGAAACATTATGGCAGTCAGAGCCTAGATGTGACCGGGATTGACCAAATGCGAGACGGGAAGAGGAGTGAGTGCTGGGGGTACTGGCATTTTGGAGGTGAGCCTGGGAAAGCAGCGAATGAGCAGGTGAAAATGAGTGTCTAGGGGGATGGGAGAGCCAGGGAACAGGAGAGCAGAGAGTGAATGGGGGAAGGAATGCACCTTAGGGTCAGGGTGGGGACCACTGTCAAATACTGCAGAGGTGACACATAGGATGAGCATTCAGGAGTTGTCTTTGGTGACGAATGAGAAAAAATGAGACCCAGCTAGCTTAAGAGATGTCCCAAGGTGCATGGCTAGTAGGTGGCAGAGCCAGGACTAGCCCCGACTTCTGGCTCCAGTCTTCCATTAGAAGCTGCCCAGGTGGCCACGGTTGCTCTTCTCAGATCGCTGTGCCCATGCAGGTGTCCTTAGCATTCCCACACAAGCTGAGCTATAAGAACTGCTTTCTGATTGGTGTCTCTCTGTCCATCTGTAGGACCTGTTTCCAAAATTGCCATGCTTCTCTCTTCCTCCTATATGCTTGAGTGGACCCACCGCGAGTCTAATTGTGACATACCAGGTTGGTTTATGGGCTTCCCTTTCCTCCCAAGCATTCCGAGGTCACGCTGCCTTTTGTCCCTGTGGCATGTCTTGCCCAGCAGCCCAGCTTCAGAGCCATGTAAGTAGTTGCTGTCATCCCCTCTACCCACCAGGTGCTGGGAAGAGCAGCAGCATGACTAAAAGGTGTGATTCACGTTCAAGTCCATGGCACTCCCTATCCTACCTTTGTGCATGCTAAAGTGCAGACAGCTGGGTATTGCTAAAGATGACCCAGGGGTCAAGGGCAAATCCCACCAATGTGACCTCATTCTCAAGGCTGCCTGTTTGGTCTAGAGGTTGATCTTGGACTTGGCACCATATAAGGTTGCTTATCTTCAAAGTACTCAGTTTGGTTTTTCACTCTATATTCCTAGATCTTTGACAATTATGCCCCAAGGAGCTTTCAAGGTAGCTGAATTCCATGGCAGCTTTCAGCTCTTTGCTACTGGCGAATGTTTTTGCCTGTTGGAAGGACTCTGCAGCTACAGGCAGACTCCCACCATATCCACCAACGGGCATATTGTCAATCCACAGTCGTGTGCTGACTGCAGAGTGGCCCGAGCATTTTGCATATCTTGTGAGATCACTATGGGAACACAGTCATTATGATACAGCAGTTCCTGTCTGGAGTACTTTGGAGAGTTTCATTTTTTATGGTTTCATTTCCTATTAAGACGAAAGAGACTCTTGATAAACGAAAATAAATACATCCACAAATTTCAGGTTCCTTGTTTCGCATATGGACATGACTTTGTAATCTAAATTGAGTAAGCCCAGATCTATTAGGCGACTGTGTAATCTCGTAAGAAGTGAGTCACACAGTATTCCATCAACTCTAACATGTTGACGAACTTAAGAATTTAATGATTACCTATGACGTAGAACAAACAAGCTTGGTAGCTGCCAGCAGAAACCAGGCATAAATACTACTAGTAAACACTACTACTGCTTCTAAATATGTACTGAATCAGCTCACACCTCACTTTCTACTGCCACCACCCAAACCCAAGCCACGGGACATTATCCCTGACCTGGACTATTAACCAGTCTCTCTGCTTTCATTCTTACCCCTTCCATGCATTTTCACGCTGAAGCCAGTGTCATAAGGAAATCAGGCTGGGTGTGGTGGCGCACACCTGTAGTCTCAGCTACTCAGGAGGCTGAGGCAGGAAGATGGCTTGAGCCCAAGAGCTGGAGGTTGCAGTGAGCTATGATGACGCCACTGCACTCTAGCCAAGGTGACAGAGAAAGACCCTGTCCTAAAATAAACAAATAACAAATAAAACAAGGATCCATGGATGATTTCCCTTGCACTGTATGTTTAGGCAGAATATTTAATCAACTTAAAAGGTTTTTTGTTGCTGTTTAATGAGGTTCTCATTTTTCTATAAACTTGTCTTGAAGGCAACGACAGGCCTTGTAAGCTAAGGAGAACTTTAGTGCACAAAGATCAAAAAGGACCCATTACAACATTATCAATTTAACAGGGTACTATGGTTGGATTTTTTTCTAATAAAAAACAGTGGGGTTTTCGTGGGACCAAGGGTTTCACATGTATTAATGAACTCAATCATATTTTAAAGTTTAGTAGAAATTGCACAGTTAATAATTGGCTAGCTTCAGCTTTATCCTGGGCTGGGAAAATGCATAAATGAAAGAAAGAAAGAAAGGGAAGGAGGGAGGGAGGGAGAATTTTTTAAAAAGCAAAATTAAAAAAGGAACCAAGAAGGTTGTTTTTGGTAAACTAAAACAAAATTATTTAAGTATAATTGCATCCTTTGTTGTTTTGGCACATTGTGAAATTTTTAACTTAAAACACAGTTTAAAATACGTTCACGGCTTTCATTCATAAGACATTTATAAATATTGGATTATGATGTCCCACATATGGCATTTGACTCAGAAAAAAAGGATACACATACAGCTTCTTTAAATATAAGATCTTCTCGTTTAGATGTGGGCTTCTCTCCTACTCCTAGGAATCCAATACGCTCAGCGTAAATAACAACAGGAGAGGCAAAAAGTTCAAGGCTCTGCGACAGCGAGATAAGGCCAGCACCACCGAGCCAGCCTCCTCAGGCCAGGAGATGCCGTCTGGGGGCTCAGATAGGGTTTCTGTAGTGAATGACTCTAGGGTTAGTGCCAGGAGCTCAGCAGTTGTGAAAATGCGAACATCCTGAGAGCACTGTAACCAACCAAGGAGGAACACACATTTCTGCCCCAATTTTTGCTAATTTTGTAAGCAACCACTAAAAAAAGGAAGAAGAAGAAAGAAACAGGCCAAAGAATGATATGCATTGATGTACATCTGTGTAACGTAAAGAACGAAAGCAAAAGCTAAAGGTCTGAAAGGTACGTCACACCTCAGAAGAGGTCTAGCACTAGACACATTGAGGAAGTAAGCCAGCCCTGACTTCCTGACTTCTCACCCTACTTGCTGTTTGAAAAGTGGCTGATAAACTCATTTATATTAAGGTATACATGACTAACAAGATTTAATCAATTATCTTCTACAGGAGTGTTTGCTTAGAGCAGGACAAAAAATCTTTGACAAACAGCTCAAAGTTTTAGTGGTAGAAGTTCTGCAGAGCTCAAAATTCAACCACAGGCAAATTAGTCTATCTTGAGAAAATAGTCTATAATTGCTGGTTCCTTTTCATCTGCTCCCATTCTCTTCTCTTCTCTTCTCCTCTCCTCCCCTCCCCTCCCCTTCCTTCCCCTCCCCTCCTCTCTTCTCTCTCTCTCTCTCCTTTTTGCTTTGGAATGATTTCTGATTTGCAGAAAAGTTGCAAAGATAATTCTGAGAACTGCCATATACTTCTCACCCAGTTTCTCCTAATGTTAACATTTTGTATTACTATGGTACCTTTGTCAATACCAAAAAACTCACATTGGAACATTACTATTCACTACACTCCAGACTTTATTCTGATTTCACCAGTTTTCCCACTAATGTACTTTTTCTGCTTCATGCAGTCTGGGATAATGCATTGCGTTTAGCCCATTCTCTTCTAAACCCAGTCTAAGCAAGCTTTCAGCCCCAGAGCTCTGCAAAAACAGCTCCTGTCAAAGTCATCAATGACCATCATGCTGCCAAGCCAATGGTCTTTTCCCAGCAAGGTAGGGTGACCAACTCCTCCAGGTTTTCTAGGGACTCTCCCTGTTTGAAAACTGAAAAAAGCCCTTTATTCTGTCACCCTTGCATGGAGTGAGGGTGTGTGTAGGCGGGTTTGCAAACATTTCATATGGAGGTCAGAGAAAATCCAAAAGAGATATTTGGCTAAAGGCTTGACAGAGGTGAGGGATTGAGTCTGATACTCTTTTATGTTGAACGATTCCTTAGGGTCCTGTCTAGAAAATACACCAAGCACAGACAAAGGAATCTCCAATGGTTATCTAAAAATACATTTTAGACATTGTTTTAAATAACCAAACTCTCAGATTTTAAGAGATCTGCGAAGAATACTAACCAAGGAGACTTTGGAGCCAGGCATATTTGTAGTCTTGGCTCAGCTGTGTGACCTGAGACAAATTATTTAATTTCTCAAGGCCTGAGTTTTCTCACTTGTAAAATAGAGATTATAAAAACCTCAAGGGTTGTCAAAAAGATTAAAAGAGATACTGTACATAAAGTATTTAGAACCATTCTGGCACATAGTCAACACTCAATTATATATTA
Organism: Cheirogaleus major; assembly: GCA_963574435.1. Classification (NCBI taxonomy): domain Eukaryota; kingdom Metazoa; phylum Chordata; class Mammalia; order Primates; family Cheirogaleidae; genus Cheirogaleus; species Cheirogaleus major. Next base: position 16,576 of record CAUYPO010008170.1, read on the forward strand.
TTGTTGTTATTGTTATTTTCTCACTAGGTTTTTGGTGGAGTGTTGGTACAATTCAGCGTAAGTGCTGTTGTTTGCAGGATACCAAGGATAATACAGACCTGTGGGAAGGGAGTCAGGGAGGAAGAAGGCCACAAAAAAGAGGCCATGAAAAATATGAGTTAATTTAGCCATATTTTTTTAACATTTTTTAAAATTTTGAGATAATGGTACATTTGCAGTTATAAGAAATAATATAGAGAGTTCATATGCCACTCACCCGGCATTCCTCAATGGTAGCATCACAACTAGGAAATGGATATCGGTACAACCCATAGCAGGTACTTAACATTTTGATACTGAAACCAGGACTGTCATCTTCATGGGATTGAATGACCAGTGCCACCACCTTGCGCAGGGGTGGGGGTGGTGGCCAGGGGCCAAAGAGTATAGGTCAATCGCCAGTCATCACTTCGATGCTGGACTGTGGCAGTGGGTGTGTACCCTTGCTCTCCCTACCAGTGCACGGTAAACCACAAACTGCGCTTCTCATAGGATCCCTTCTGAGCGGTCTTCTCTTTTACCTTCAGCATAATCAAAGCTATCACTTACTGAATGTTTACTATGACCGAGGGCTCCGTGCTAAATGTTTTTCAGGCATTGCCTCAATCTTTACAATGGCCCTCTGGGATAGGTAATAGTACTGTCCCCATTTTATAGATGGTGAAACTGAGGTCTAGTAAGGTTAAGCAACTTTCCAAGGTCATATGTTGAGGAAGCAAGAGAGCCGGGGTGTTAAAACCCAGGACTAGGGGGGTAAAGGCAACACACGTAACCTAAACATTTGTACCCCCATAATATGCTGAAATTAAAATATGTATATATATATATATATATAAAATAAAAAAACCCAGGACTGCCCAATTCCAAGGCTGCTCCTGACCACCCACCCACATCCTCCTCACACTCACAGCACAGTGGAAAGGCATGGACTGAATGAGGCCTGTGCCGGGTGTTTTCTCTCCTTCCTCAGTGGGTTTACAATTGAGTTGAGGAGGCAGAATATAAAATCATAAATGACTATACAAGGACATGTGTACAGAGCGTGTGCCACAATCCACAGTGTCCTGGGAACCTGGGGGTAGAGCAGCTGAGAGAGGCTTTCTGTGGGAGGCAGCTGAGGGAGATGGGGCCAGGCCTGGACTTACAGCTGTGAAAAGCCCTTGTGTGGCAGATGTCACCCAGCCACGATCCTTATGTTACATTTCACCCACGTCTCCCTCCTCCCCTTCAACCAAACGGATCTGTGGTAGACTGTCTTCACAATACACAATGACCCCAGCAGCGAACACTTGCGGAGTGCACATACTGTGCTGGTCGCTATTCTAAACACTTTACATGTGGTAACCTAATCCTAACAATGGCCCCATAACATAGGTGCTACTATTAGCCCCATTTTACAGATGAGGGTACTGAGGCACAGAGAGGTTAAGTAACTTGCCTGAGGTCACCCAGCTAGTATGTGGAGAGCCAGAATCTGAGCCCAGGTGGGCTGGGTGTAGGCTCCCTGCTTTCGAGCTCTGGGCTGGATTACGTTTGCAGTGTAACTTTTGTTTTCCTGCATCTCAGTCTCTGGAGCGGCCCCGCCCTCTACCTCCCAAGTCCTTTTTAGACACATCTATAAAATCCCACCCAGTCAAAACGCAAGTGAAATAACCCACAGCAGCCACTGTAAGGGGAACAAACACTTTTCGAACAACAGACCCCTGTGACCAGCCTTTGGCCAGCTGGTTCACATTTAATTTTCACAACAATCCTGTAAGGTTTGTATAAATGAGGAAATTTGAGTCTCAGAGACATTTAGTAACTTGCTTAAGGGCTGAGATGCCACCCAAACCCAAGCCTTCCCCTGAGTAGCCTGGTCTCAAACCTGTCCTCCTCCCTGCAACCTTCCTCCCCACCTCCAACAACCACGGGTCAGTCAGTCCCTGCTCAGCACTGACCACACTTGCTCCTCGCCTGTTTAGAAATCTGCACACATAGCTATGCCAGAGTAGACAGGATTGTGACTGTAAAATACATGCATAGAAGAGTCTTTTGAACTTCCCTTGTCATGAGACAGGGTGGATCCCAAAGTTTGGATGGGGTTGGACCTGCATGTTGAGCATAAATACTGCATTTTATCTATTCTTCGATACATAACTTTCTACGTTCCACATCTCTGAAATCAGGATGTCTCTTCTGATCAAGGGTGTCATATAATTGCTGTTGGCCAGGTGACAGGCATGATGAGAATGTCACTGCCAGCACATGAGCCAACTTGCTTTACATTTTTGGTAGCAAGAATGGACAACTGCATCTCATCAACTCTTCATTCAACAAACAATATAATCTTAATTGTTTTTGGAAACCCTCTGTTGACAGTTCTTAAAAGATCAAGAAAGGGCCGGCGCATGACTCATGCCTATAATCCTAGCACTCCTGGAGGCTGAGGCGGGAGGATCGTTTGAGGTCAGGAGTTCAAGACCAGCCTCAGTGAGACTCTGTCTCTACAAAAAATTAAAAAATTACCCAGGCGTAGTGGTGTGCCTATAGTCCAAGTTACTTGGGAGGCTAAGGCGGGAGGATCATCTGAGCCCAGGAGTTTGAGGTTGCAGTGAGCTATGATGACACCACTGCACTCTAGCCTGGGCAACAGAGTGAGACCCTGTTTCAAAATGCTGAGTAACTGACACACTCCTGATGGTGTAGAGGACAACTGTGTTTGGAAAAACAGGATATATACACAAAACTCTGAAGTGAAACACATTTCAGAAGATTGGCTGTATACAGATTAGCCGTATATAATGAGAAGTTTGGGGAATACCTTAACCAATTTATTTCTCTTATATTTTCCTTGTGTGTCATGAACATTTGATATGTGATAAAACCTGTCTATTACATAATTTTTTTTTAGCAACTGATAGTCAATTGATTAAAGTACAGTAGTTGTGGCCAGGCCCAGTGGCTCACGCCTGTAATCCTAGCACTTTGGGAGGCCGAGGCGGGAGGATCGTTTGAGCTCAGGAGTTCGAGACTAGCCTGAGCAAGAGCAAGACTCTGTCTCTACCAAAAATAGAAAAAATGAGCCGGGCATGGTGGTGCCTGTAGTCCCAGCTACTTGGGAGGCTGAGGCAGAGGATTGCTTGAGCCCAGGAGTTTGAGGTTGCTGTGAGCTAGGCTGACGCCATGGCACTCTAGCCCAGGCAACAGAGTAAGACTGTCTCAAAAAAAAAAAAAAGCTAAAAATAAATAAATAAATAAATAAATAAATAAATAAAGTACAGTAGTTGATTTAAGCATCAGCAATGGTGACTTCAGCCTCGACTTTTGGCTCAACAGTGATGGAAGTAATCTGTTTAATAATCGAGGAAGAACTGTGCAAAACAGTGATTGCTTGTGGATTCTCATCTGGAAACGACCCCAAGCCTCGGAACCTTCAGCACAAGGTTTTCTGTTAGTGATTCTTCGGGTCTTGGTAGTGTCTAGATGGGGATTGCAGGCGTGAGCCACCATGCCCGGCCCTGCCTGAGGCTTTTCTTAAGAAGGTGTCACTCTTTTCAGAAATATGTCCATGATCGTTTGCTTGGTTTGTTTCTTTTTTTCATCATAGATTTGCATTAGTAATACATTGCACTACAACATTATGACCGCTACAACATCACCAGGCAATAGGAATTTTTCAGCTCCATTATAATCTTACGGGACCACCATCATATATGCCGTCCACCATTGACTGAAACGTCATTATTTGTCACATAACTATAGATCATTTTGAACTCAATCTATAGGAAACTGATGTATCAATGGATCTAATTAATCTCCTAGGTTTCTAAATTTTTTTCTTACGCTCTTAGGTCGGTCATTCCTAATTGTACTTACCACTGAAACTAGAGTAGAGGATTTTTACCTTGGTCCTTATTAAATTTCATCTCGTTGGCTCTGGCCTGTATTCCCATCTGCCAAGATCATTCTGAATCATGATTCCCTCATTTATTATATTAGCTATCCCTCCTCTCTAGCTTTCTACCATCTGTAAATTTGATAAGCCTGACTTCTACATCTTTATCCAAGTCACTAATAAAAATGTTGAGCAGCCCTGGGCCAATTTTGTAGACCCATGGCAGCTGTTAGTGAGTCCCCTTAGCTTGGCATGAATCCACGAATCAACTGTTTCTGAACACGGCATTTTACCCGGCTGTGACTCCATCCATCCATCTGAAATGCAGTGCAGTTGTTGGGCACCCCAGGTTTGATCTCAGAGTAGACTGCAGTTCAAACCCTCGCTTTACCATACACTAGCTCTATGACTCTGGACAAGTTACCCGATGTATCTCTGCTTAGTTTCCTCATCTGTAAAGTGAGACAATTGTTTTTAGTTTATAGGGATGGGGTGAGGATTAAATGAAATAGTACCTATAAAACGCTTAGCATGGTTCCTAATATGTAGTAGGCTCTCAATAAATATTAATGTTAGTCCTATAAATTTTCTCAGATTCTCCATCTTGTCCACTACATGTCATGAGATGCTGTCAAAGGCCTAGCAAAAACCAACATAAGCTAATTTCATTATCTGCTGTTTTAGCAACCTTATCAAAAAAGGAAATGAGGGTGGGTGTGGTGGTAAATGCCTATAATCCTAGCGCTTTGGGAGGCTGAGGCAGGAGGATATCCTGAGGCCAGGAGTTTGAGGTTGCAGTGAGCTATGATGATACCACTTGCACTCTCCCCAGGTGACGGAGTGAGACCCTGTCTGCAAAATACAATGAAAGGAAATGAGGTTAGTGTAGTATATATTGTGTTTTATAATTTATAGCTTGACTACTTTCAGCAAGGGGTGATGTGGCTTAAAACAAAAGACATATATAGATTTATTTGTGGTGGCTCCAGACTGACTCTTAATGATCAACAATGCATTTTTGAGTGAGTGCTTATAAACACTCCAAAGTTTGCCTAAGAAGCCACATAAAACTGACAGTTCTGTATTTTCTTAACTGTCCCTTTTTGCTACTTAACGGCAACTAATATTTGCCTATCTCCAAGCTTCTAGCACTCTGCCATTCTCCATTATTTCTTAAAGATTGTTGTTGATATTTTTATGATCACATCTGCAAATGATTTCATTATCTTGGAAGTATTTCATAGAATTTGCAGAATTAAACTCATTTGAAGCTATTGGTGCTCTCCTACATCTCCTCACTTATCTTGGGCTTCAATTTCCTTATAACTATTTTTAAATTTTTTTAGTTTTTTATATAGAGATGGGATCTCGCTCTTACTCAGGCTGGTCTCGAACTCCTGAGCTCAAGCGATCCTCCCACCTCAGCCTCCCAGGGTGCTAGGATCATAGGCATGAGCCACCATGCCCGGCCTCCTTATAACTATTATTGTTCTATCCTTAAGAGTAGTGGTTTTATTTTATTTTATTTTTTTAAATTATGGAACGCTTCATGAATTTGTGTGTCATCCTTGTGCAGGGGCCATGCTAATTTTCTCTGTATGGTTCCAATTTTTAGTGTATGTGCTGCCGAAGTGAGTACAAGAGTAGTGGTTTTAAATTTTTAGTGAATATGCATCAGAATTGCTTGGATGGGGGCAGAGTGTGTTAACACTGTAGATTCCAGTCTGTTCCCGGAGATTTAGGCAGAGTGGTAGAGTGGAGATGGGGCCTGGTATTGTGCATTGTAACACACACACTGGGGGATTCTACTGCTCCGCCCTGTGAGAAACACCTTACATAGAGGAAAGTGATGCAAAATAATAATTTGGTCCTCACAACTTTTCCTTACAGTCTGTTAGCATTACATATCTGTCCCAAGCAATGATTGGTCTTTTTTGATCCAAACATAGCCTGTAAAAAGCCTTTTTGTTTAGCATTTATTTTTGTTTGTTTGTTTGTTTTGAGACAGAGTCTCACTCTGTTGCCCTGGCTAGAGTGCCGTGGCGTCAGCCTAGCTCACAGCAACCTCAGACTCCTGGGCTCCAATCCTCCTGCCTCAGCCCCCCAAGCAGCTGGGACTATAGGCATGAGCCACCATACCTGGCTAACTTTTTTAATTTTTGGTAGAGATGGGGTCTCGCCCTTGCCCTGGCTGGTCTAGAACTCCTGACCTCAAGCAATCCTCCTGGCTCAGCCTCCCACAGTGCTAGGATTACAGGTATGAGCCACCACGTCTGGCCGTATTTAACATTTTTTACAAAACTCAGAGTATTCTGGATTTTGTCCTTCCTGAACTCCTCACAAAGCTTGTACCTTCTAAGAATAATTATTTCTGGTTATGGGCTATTCCTGTCATTGTTAGCATGGCTCAGCTGCTGTGAGCCTGAGCCCACAGGGATGTTCTCTGTCCAGTCCTGCCTTGGCTGCTTCGGACGCCTACAGGGCAGTCACCTACCCTGGTGACACTCAGAGAGGAGTCATCAGTAATGTGACAAAGACTGTGGACGACAGGGAGCGGTGCTACATGGGCTACCTATCAGGGTGCCTGTAGGAAATTTGCCCAGAAACGGGGACTATACTGGACCGCTTGCCATTTGGAAGTGCTTGAGGTGAGAGGACAGTGGATTCAGGCCAGCGCTGAGGCTGCTGGAGTCTGACCTGCTCTTTAAATCCTTCCCTGCTGTCCCATCTCACCCCCCACTCTCTGACCCTCTGGACCTCACAGCCTCAGAGGACACACTTCCATTCTTGCATACTCCCCACTGCATTTTAACTGTTTGCTCAGATGTCTGTCGTTTGTTATATCTTCTGAAAGGCAGGAACCATGTCTCCTTTATTTAAAATAAAAACACTACAGAACAAACAAACAACAACAACAAAAAGCCTGCACTTTAGACACTACTTGGCATATAATAGGCACTAAGTAAATATTTGTTGAACCAAACCAAGGCTGACAAATATTTGCTGTGCGCGCTGCCTCCCTCTTTGTCTCGGGCCGACACAGCTAATGGATCTCCGTGCTCTTTCCTACTGAGCCTGGAAGCAGCTTCAGTATCCTTCAAAACAGGACTTTCCATCAAACCAACTGGAACTGGCTTGCAAAAGGCAACCGACCTGCCAATTCCAAACAAAATGCAAGTCCTTTTCTCCTGTGGTTCAGATGTTAACTCCATTCACAGAATAAAAAAGAAAAAAAATTTACAAATATAAATTTAGTACTTTAAAAGTCGAGTGCAAGTTGGTAGGATAAATACTAAGGGAATTAATTACACTGGAATGATATGGCTGGAGTAGCTAGCACCCAGCAATGAGCAGATGGCCGGGTTTTCCAATTTTTGAGACTCTGATATGATACTGATGATATAATAATGAGAACGATCCAAACGTTCGGCTCCTCCTCTCGGGATCGGCAAGGACCAAAACCTTTCTAGTGGTGATTCAAATACCACGTATGTGTCGGTTAGATCCAAAATCAATGTGTATGTTGGGAATCCTGGCTTCTAACCTACGCCAGGAGGCAGGGAGGATATTATTCGTACTAAAAGAGAGATAAACAATAGCAAGGAAGTCTGGGGAGGATTTTCTTTCCTATTCTCCCTTCTCAACCGACAACTTTCCCTTTTGTGCATTTACATAACCTGCCGAAGTGGGGCTGCTCTGCGGTGAAGCCAGACCCTCTTTCTCTGACTCTTTCTCTCGCATGTGGCCACTGGAGTTGTTTTCTCTTAAATCTATACTTTAGAACTCAGTGATACTGAGAAAAATACTCCTTCTTTAACTCCTAGATTGGAGGCTAAAGGACTAAAGGGCGCATTTAGGGCATTTATAAGCTCTGAATTTTCTGGACTCAGTCTCAAAGGGAAATTGGATTTTAAGAAGCTATAATACAAAAATGCTTGTTTATTGGACCCCACTAGTGAGTGAGATTTTCCAAATCAAAAAAAAAAATTCACATAGAACAGTTGTGTTTTGGGGCGGAAAAATAAACAAAAGAACAACCAAAAAAAAAAAAAGATAAAAAAATCTCAATTTAAAATATAAAACAAAACAAAACAAAAAATTCACCATAGAAGTCATTTTAAATTTTAATTCCTTATAAATATAGAATATAAATATAGGTGGGGCTCAGTGGCTCATGCCTGTAATCCTAGCACTTTGGAAGGCCTAGGTGGGAAGATTGCTTGAGGCCAGTAGTTTGAGACCAGCCTGAGCACATAGCAAGACCCCGTTTGTACAAAAAATAGAAAAAAAAATTAGCCGGCATGGTGTCGGGCCTGTTGTCCCAGCTACTCAGGAGGCTGAGGCAGGAGGATGGCTTGAGCCCAGGAGTTTGAGGTTGCTGTGAGCTCTGATGATGTCACTGCACTCTAACCTGGGCAACAGAGTGAGACCCTATCTCAAAAAGTAGTAATAATAATAATAATAATAAAATAATATAAATATAGAAAATGTATTAAGGCACCACATCCCTTCCAGCTTTCAGAAACAGCCCAACTAGTTTAATGCTGCCTCAGGATCAGCACCAAGAATGTAAATGTTTGTTCACTATACTGTGAAGTAGTGTGATGAGCATCCCGCAAGTTTTTGTGTATTTTGGGCTAAATGTTTCCATTGTGCTTCTTCTTGAGCTTTTTGGACAGATTTCTCTCTCCTTGTGGAGCTGTCAGATGCTGTTCCTGGCTTTTACAATGAGCCCACCTTTCAAAATACATGTCCACTTTTAAGTAATTGTTTCTGGGGGCTATGGGCTAGAAAACCAGAGAACCAAGTTTGAATTATACATAAAATAAGAGTTAATAGGCTCTAAATAAGGCTTTAGGGACTTTCCGATGAATAAAGGACATTAAATAAGGTGATGAGACTTGTGCCATCTATTGGACTATGTAGAGTCATTTTGTACTTCCTTCTGGATTCTTGGGTGGCTGAGTTTGCTGGAAAACTAATTTCTTGATAAAATGTTGTAATTTTAAAATAATTTAATAGTAGTTAGAAAATTAAATTTTCTAATAGTAGAAAATACTATTTCTAATAGTAGTTAGAAAATCAAATTGTTTCTTAGAAAGTTTCAGATATGTTCCTGAAAAATTTTATGTAATTCAATTTTTGTAGTCTATTTAAGGGAAACTTGCAATGATTCTTTTCCTGAAGTACATACAGAAGACTTAAAAAAACATATGCTTGCTTTCCCATATGTTAACTTGCTGAGAGCAGGTTATGATGGTATTTTAGTTTCTTTTTTTATGTGTGTGTGCAGCGGCGTGATCATAGCTCACTGCAGCCTCAAACTCCTGGCCTCAGGCAATTCTCGGCCAGGAAGATCAACCTCCCCAAGTGCTAGAATTCTAGGTGTGAGACACCTCTCCCAGCCTGTTTTTTAGTTTCTATGTGTGCAGTTCAAGAAAGCCCAGGATGATTGAGAAGAGATTTCCATTTCCAGGAATAAGGCAGGACAGGTATTCAGACCAACCTCCCATTGTAAACAACCAAACACGCTCACTAAAAATTCTTTTTAATGTCTTAAAAGCATCAAAGACCTGGCAAGATAGTAAAAAATCAACTAAAGTCTAAAATCAAACAGAAAATAAGAACTCTGAAAGTTAAGTGGAGACCTAAAGCTGTTTTTGTATAATACTAATGGCATACTTTGCCAATTTGGGCAAACTTGAACTTTGGTTCTGAGGGCTTCTTGGGACAAGGGGCACAGAATTATAACCCAGGGCCTGCACTCTTCTTACTAATGTGGGTCGACCCCACAGAGCAAGGGTAAAACAAAAGTAAAAGTGCCTTCACCATCCAGCCCAAGAGATTACAGGAAAAATTGCCTTTATGGTGATCAGAGCAGGGCAGGTGGTAAAAATAGGGAATTGCTCTGAGAAGTTGTAATTGCAAAATGGTCCTTCTGCAGCTTCCAAATTCATTTCATTTTGCTGGTCAAAAAAATAAACAAATAACAGTAAACAAACAAAAGAAATCATAAAAACATAAAAATCTCTCAAGTTGTGAATTTAGCTTAAAGTGCCCCTGAGTGCCTGGAACAGACAAATGCTAGTTCTCTCTGCAGAAAATTAGCATCACCCCAGGCTTCAAAGAATTCACCACCCCTACAAATAAATTTTTAAGAACAACGAGCAGCAGACAGTCAAAAATAACCAACCCTATAAGGAAATAAGCCATCAAGAATCAGAACTATGGGGGATGGTCATGCTTGAGGCTCTGCCTCGAGGGGGGAGGGGGACATGGGCAATATACGTAACCATAATATTTGTACCCCCATAATATGCTGAAATAAGAAAAAATAAAAAAAAAAAGAATCAGAACTAGAAGAAAGAGACTTGCAAAGACTTTAGATTTTGAAATTACTAGATGGACTCTATAAAAAGAACTATGCTTATAAAATTTAAAGAAAAAAACCCAAAAAATAATATATGATAAAAGGAACTATAAAGGTGACCTAGCAGATCTGAAAAAGAATGAAACAGAACTTCTCAAAATAAGAATACAATAATCAAAATTTAAAACTCTAAATAGACATGTTTAATAGCTATTTAGACACAACTGAAAAGAGAATTAGAGAACTGAAATACAGATCAGAAGAAATTATTCAGGTTATATTATAGGGAGACAACAATATAGAAAATATGAAAGAGAGGTTAAAAGACATGGAGAATATGGAGTGAAAAGGTCTAACATTCTTTTAATCAGACTCCCAGAAGGAGAGGAGAGAGAGGACTTGGAGAAAGACAATATTTGAAGAGAAAATGGCTAAAAATTTTCAGAACTCATCAAAGACATCAATTCACAGGTTCAAGAATAATATATAGGAAAAATAAAAAGAAATCTGCATCTACATTCATCATTGTGAAACTTTAATAAATGAAAAATGAGATCTTAAAATCAACCAAAGAAAAAAATGATCTTCAAATTAGTGGCAACTAGACAATAGCTGAATTCTCAATAGAAACAAAGGAAGTAATAAAGAAAGCCAGAAGCCAGTGGAATGGAGCCATAATTGAACTTAATTGCCAAACTAGAATTCTATACTCAAAAAGGAAGAAAGATCAAAGAAAGTGGTAAGTATATGGATACAGCTAAGTAAATATTAACTGTATAAAACAATAATAATAATATCTTGAAGGGCAAAAACAACCACCATAAAAACAGGATAGAATAAAATACCTCACAATAATAACATGAAAGGGTAAATGAAATTGAAATGTTCTAAGATCTTTGAATTGTATGAAAGAATATTAAAGGTCTTGATTGGTTAAATTCAGACTGATTAAATTAAGGATGATATACATTTCTTGGATAATCACTAAAAAATAGAGGGTATGTAACTTCCATACCATTAGAAAAAAAATGGAATAACCAAAAAAAAAAAAATAAATAAAAAAGAAATTCAAAGAATCTAAGAAGGCAAGAAAGAAAAGAAAAGGCAACATGTAATAAATGGCACAAATGTAAATGAGATGGTAGTTTTGAACTCCAACATATAAATAATTACATTAAATGTAAATGTGTTACATTTATAATATATTATACATTATAATACATTTATGATAATATATACAATATGATTCCATATACATTAAGTTAAAAAACAAACAAAACTAAAGGAAATTGTTTAGGAATTATAAGGGGCTGAATAATAACCCCTAAAGATGACCATGTCCTAATCCCTGGAACCTGTAACTGTGATACCTTACATGGCGAAAGGGACTTTGCAAATGTCATCAGGAATCTTGAGGAGATTGTTCTGGATTACCTACTTGAGCTCAATGTAATCACAAGGGTCATTATAAGAGATAGGGCAGAAGGCCAGAGTCAGAGAGAAAAGAACAGAAGCAGAAGATGGGGGAGGGCGCAGAGGATGCTATGCTGCTAGTGTTGGAGACAGAGGAAGGGGCCACGAGTCAGGGAATATGGGCAGCCTCTAGGAGTTGGCAAAAGCAAGAAAACAGATTCTCCCAACAGAGCCTCTAGAAGGACCATAGCCCTGAAGACCCACTTTAGACTTTTGACTTCCAGAAGTGTAAACTAATAAATTTGTGGTGTTTCAAGCTACTAAGGTTGTGGTAATTTGTTATAGCAGCAACAAAGAACTACTACATACAAATATATTAATATCTGGTCCCCGACTTACAATGGTTCAACTTTATGATGGTGGGAAAACACTATGCATTCAGTAGAAATTGTACTTTGAGTACACATACAGCCATTCTGTTTTTCACTTTCAATAAATTACATGGATTAGTCAACACTTTATTATAAAATAGGCTTTGTGTTCAATGATTTTTGCCCAACTTAGGCTAATATAAGTGTTCTGAGCACATTTAAGATAGGCTAGTTTAACTATGATGTTAGTAGGCTGGGGTTGTATTACATGCATTTTCCACTTATGATAAGTTTATCAGGAAGTAACTCCAATGTGAGTTGAGGAGCATCTGTGTGTGTGTGTGTGTATGTGTGTTATTGTAGCAAATAGCAATAAATATTTCTTTATTTTTTTTCAATTTCTTTTTACTCTTCTTTCCACCTTCAATACCAGCTTTCCCAAGGAGCAATAAATAAAAGCAAGGAAATTATTTATCACAGAAGTCAGAATGGTGGTTCCTCTAGTGATCAGGAAGAAAGACAAAGAGGGCAGGGTTCTGAGGCCCTGGCAATTCTGTAACTTCACATAGGTGGGAGTTGCAGGTTATAATTATTCTTAAATGATACATTTTATTCACTCTTTCTATGATAGTTAATATTTCATAATAACAAAAAATGTAAAAAGTAAAAAAAAAAGAAAGAAAAAAGAAACTCTAGATTTTAGATGCGACTCACAAACCATTTAATTATTAATAAGTTTTAATACTTGAGAGCCAGATTATCCAATCTGTAGAATATCCCTGCTTCTTGCAGTGTCCTGTTAATGCCTCTGCACACCTGACCTCTCTGCTCTTTGATACTTTGGGGGAAGAAAGAATCTGGAGAAACAAAAGCCATGGACGCGCTCTATTGCTAATTAACTATGTGAACTTGGGCTCGTTACTTAAACTCTTGGTTTTGTTTTTCGTTTGTTTTCTTTTTTAATTTTATTTTTTTAGAGATGGGGTCTCACTCTGTCCCCCAGGCTGGAGTGCAGCGGTGCTATCACAGTTCTCTGCAACCTCGAACTCCTGGCCTCGAGCAATCCTCTCTCTTCGGCCTCCCAAAGTGCTGGAATTTCAGGTGTGAGCCACTTTGCCTGGCCAAACTCTTGGTTTTTATCTATAAAAAGGGGTTAATAATTTCCTATAAGAACCTCTATAGGGTGCAGTTCTCTTATAGAAAATAAATGAGATAAAGCACTTATAACAAAGCCTATGTAAAAACGTCACTTCTTTTTAAAATTTCATTTATCCATCTTCTCCCTCCCCGGCCCCCAAATGTTAGGGAGCACTTGTCTGGTGCCAGGCCCTTTGCTGGGTCCTAGGGATGCAAAGTCAAGTAAACCGTGACCCCATTTTCAAAGTGTTCATAGTCTAATAGGGGAAGCAGATGGGAAATACATAATTGTACTGCAAAGAATACAACTGAGATATAAACAACGTGCTGAGGCACTCTAGGAGAAAGAGTCATTAACCCTGCCTGGGCGGGGTTACTCAGGGGCCTCATCAGAGAAGCCTGCCCCAGGGTGAAACTTGAACAAGGTCTGGAAAGATGAGCAGGAATTTGCCAGCTGGAGAAAATGAAGGAGTGAGGGATATTTCCATAAAGGGATGAGCACAGGCAAGCATGGAAGGAGGTGATGGACTGGGGAAGTGGCAAGTTGTTGGGTGGTAGAGTATTGAAGAGGGAAATGAAATTGAAGCAATAATCGGCTGTGGGCAGAAATCAAAAGACCACATTCACTACCTGAAAGAGTTTGGACCTTCTTTCCCAGGTGGTGGAAGGCTGTTGTAAGGAGGGCTTAGGATGATCAGAGCTGTATTTTAGAAAGACCACTCTTTGTCTCTGTGTGGATGGATGGCAATGACTGAAGACTACTACCTGCAAGTAGTCCTGGTGAGAGTGGCCTTGGAATGGACAAAGGGGGCATGGATTCAAGGGATGTTTAGGAGGTAGAATTTCATGGACTTGGTAACCTATTGATTCAGAGTGTGAGTAACTACCAGATTTCTAGCTTGTGCTGATAGTGATGGTAGATAATAATACCATTAGCCAAGTTTGAGGAAACCAATAGAGCTGGTTGTGGGATGAATATAATAGGAAGTTTATTTTGGATTTATTGTCTTTGGGGTGCTTGTGGGACATCCAGGTGGAGATTTCTAGTTGGAAGTTAGAAATTTGGTTCTGAAACTCAGGAGAAAAATGAATATAGACATAGAGATTTGGAAGCCATGTAAGTAGAGGTTGAAGCCAGAGGAATGTGTGAAGTGGCCCCAGTGATCAATGTTTATTGACTCCCTTGAAAAGAATGAGCAGTATGCTCACCTAAGCACCTCTTTCTTTCTTTCTTTCTTTCTTTCTTTCTTTCTTTCTTTCTTTCTTTCTTTCTTTCTTTTTCTTTATTTTTTTCTTTAGAGTCAAGGTTTTGTTCTGTCTCCCAGGCTGAAGTGCAGGGGCATGATCATAGATGGCTGCAGCCTCCTACTCCTGGGCTCAAATGATCCTCCTGCTTCAGCCTCCCAAGTAGCTAAGACTACAGGAACATGCCATCATGCTTGACTAATTTCTTTTTTTGTTTTTTGTAGAGATAGAGGTCTTGCTATGTTGCCCAGGCTGGTCTTGAACTCCTGGCCTTAAGCAATCATCCTGTCTTGGCCTCCTAAAGTGCTGGGATTACAGGGGTGAGCCACCATACCTGGCCTTGCCTTTGACCTTAGCATGTATTTTAGACCTGGATGAAGAATGTTTCCATTGTAAACCTAAGATCCTTTAACCAAGATCATATTGATCTTTCCATAGAATATCTACTAATAAATTGGGTCCATAATTACAGTTTAAATTTAGAATGTTGGATTTTACCAAAGTCATTCAGGAATGAGAGACAAACAGAAAATTCTATTAGAGCATTCTGACAGGCAAATCTTGTACCTGAATACTAATTAAGTAAAAAGTTTGCACAAAATACTTAATATAACAGCAAGAGTTCTGAGGTTGTCAAGATTCATATTCTTCTCAGATGGAAATTTGGTAAGTAACTTATTAAAAATTTTTAGCATAAATAAAAAGTCCCTGATGTTTAAAAATGTTTTTAAATCTAATATAGTTGTCATTTTTCAATAATATACCTTGGAAGTTTTAGATCTTTTGAATGTAGAATCATAAAATTTTTAGCCCTTGAAGAAAACTTAGAGATCATTTAATCCAATCCTTTAGAGACTAAAGAGACGGTGCCCCATCAGGGCCACCTGGCCTGGGATAAGCGGCCAGGTCTCCTGGTCCCTAGATCATTCTTTGCCCTTTTCACCATCCTTCCTCTTAATGAAATCCAATCTCCCTAAAGTTTCAGGATAAAAATTAACTAAAATTCAGCAGTCCAAATGAAAGGTTTTAAGTTATTTATAATTTAATGAATATATGTGACATTTGGCATTAGATAAAAACAAAAAGCCAAGTGTGGTTTAGAGTCTTCGTTTGCCTCCTTCTGTCCCAGGCTTCTTGGCAGATGCATTATTGAAGCTCCACAAGGACAGACCCGGAGGACAGGACAGTGGCAGAAGTCTAATCTCAAGCAGGGCTGCCAGACTTAGCAAATAAAAACAGAGGATGCCCAGTTACATTTGAATTTCAGATAAACAATGAGTAATTTTTTAGCATAAGTATATCTCGTGCAATATTTGGGACACACTTACATTTTAAAAGTATTCACGGTTTATTTGCAATTCAAAGGTTAACTGGGCATCCTGTATTTCATCTGGCAACCCTAATCTCGAAGTAAAGGACAGAGACTTGTAAGCACCTATGGATTACGAAGGCAGTCAGAGTTAGACCCACTAGAGGTAGCTGATGTTTTATAAAATTGCAAATTTCAAATCATCCTAGGATCTGCTACTCTCTGTGCAAAAGTGAAGGATGTTTCATGCTGTGCCACTCCCATCCCCTTCTCCCCAAATTGTAGTGTAATGTGAGACTGATCTTTCACAAGATCGGCAGGCGTGTGGTGGCGGAGGGGTGGGAGGTACAGACACAGAGTGCCTCCGTCTCTCTCTGTTCTAAAGTAGCTGCATTCTCCTCCGTCTTCAGTAGTACAGACCAATTCTGCAGGCACGGAATCAGAATTCATTATGTAATCAGTGATTACAAAACCAAAGCTAAAATGTGGAACAATACAATGTTCCATCACAAAAAGCCATAAAAAAGAAGCATTTTGCAAGACGGTGTTTCTCCCTTGGCAGATCCTTCATGTAAGCCTCGTTTAACGAGAGGCTGAGCCAGTCTCGCTCTGCAGCGGGGAGCCTCGTCACAAAACCAGGGCTGAGAGACGAGGGTGGTGAAATGCCAGCCGTGTCTCAGCATATTAGCAGAGTCTGACCACACGCTCAGCGGCAGTCAGATGTCATGAAAATGCTAACTATAAAAGTGATTTTCGAGCTCGGCTGCAGTAGCCACACAGCAACACCAAGCCTTGTGATGAAATTACTTCCCAGGTGACTCAGGTGTCCTCAACTGGAAGTGGTGGGGGTGGTGGCAGCAGTGTCAGAGGA
>CAUYPO010008171.1:0-37269 GCA_963574435.1 Cheirogaleus major
GCCTGTAATCCTAGCACTCTGGGAGGCCGAGATGGGCGGATCGCTCAAGGTCAGGAGTTCGAAACCAGAGCGAGACCCCATTTCTACTAAAAATAGAAAGAAATTAATCGGCCAACTAAAAATATATAGAAAAAATTAGCCGGGCATGGTGGCACATGCCTATAGTCCCAGCTACTTGGGAGGCTGAGGCAGAAGGATCACTCGAGCCCAAGAGTTTGAGGTTGCTGCGAGCTAGGCTGATGCCACGGCACTCTAGCCCAGGGAACAGAGTGAGACTCTGTCTCAAACAACAAAAACAAACAAAAAACCACTCCTACAAAGTGTTTCCCGCCTTGATTCTAGTTTGTAAGATCCTTGATAACAAGGAAAATCTTAATTGTATTTGAATCTTCTGCTGTTTTAAAACAACACGTGTCAGCTTCTAAGTTCTCAACAGATGTTTGTTGAATTTAGTGGAATTAATGTCCAAGTTCCCAGCCATTGCTACAAACACCCATCCTAAAGAAGTATACTTTTATACTTAACTCATATAGAAGTAGAATAAGTTTGTTGTAGACCATTGAAGAATTACAGATAAGCAAACAAAGATTTCAGCCACAATTCCACCAACCACAGACTACCACGGTTAACATTTTAGCAAATGATTGCTTTTAGAGCCTAGTCTGCCTTCAGTGTTCAGAATTCCAAACTCAGCGGAACTGTATACAAGCCATACCGTGATATACTCAGCAATTCCAACAAAAATGCAGTGGACTCGCACTGCAGAACTTTTTAACCAGTAAAGGGAAAAGTTCTTTCCTAACCTAAAGTCATAAAGATTGGAGAAGGTGGGATTCCCCAGGTAGCAGACCCTCAGATGAAGCCAGGTGTGCAGAAGTGTTACTGAGGAATAGCACCCAAGAAAGAGAAAAAGGGTAAGCAGGACCAGGTGGGGGGTGGGAGTGGGGTGTGAGACCAGAATGCAGGTCTGAGGGTCTCCACCCAGCAGGGGCTCCGGAACAAAGGTTGCCCATCCAGGGAATCCTGTGCTGGGTGTAAATGGCTTGAACTTTGATCACCACCTTGCTCGGTTGTTGGCTGGTGGCCTCCTCAAGAATAGCATGACCTTGAGCTAAAAGCTCAGGTGGATCCAGAGAAAGCTGGAAGCTGACAGCTCTTGACACTCCTTGCTGTTGCCCAATGAGACATTTCTTGAAAATGGATCTGAGCGGTGCCTTCTCGCCAGTCAGGAAGATACTCTCTTACGTTCTCTTTCAAAAGAAAAATGCTTTGTCCATTGAGATCTTTAATCCACGAGGAATTTATTTTTGAGTATGCTGTGAGTTAGACCTCTAAACTGTTATTTCTTTAAAGAGAAGATGATAAAAGAGAAGATAATCTGAACAGTAATCATAAAAGAAAGTCAAATCAACGCTACATGCCCCTTACGGAAGCACACAAGATTATCTATGAAATATTCTTGCTAAAAAAAGAGAACTTGTGTTCACTTAAACATCTAGATCCAACTCCCAACCGATTGAAAAAACAGGGGACAAAGAAAAATGTTAAATGGAGCCACTCATATGCAATCACCAAAATTTGGAGGGTGGGCTTCTTCAACAAATAAAAAAATAGAGATAGAGATGAGGAATCTACAAATGAAAAGAGTTAAGAGATTTATCAACCAATTGCAATGTATGGACATTACTTTGGTTCTAATTTAAACAAACATAAATTACGGGAACTAAAGGCAAAATTGAATACTGAGTGTATACTCAAGGATATTAAGGAACTACTATTGATTATTTAGGTGAGATAGGATATTATGGATCTATTTTTCAAGTAAGCCTTATCTTTTGGAGACTGATGTTTAAAAATGTATAGATGAAGTGACATGATGCCTAGGACTTGCTTCCAAATAATCTAGGGGGTGGGGAAGCGTGTAGGTGTAGAGATGAAAAAAGGTTGTTGTTTCTTCTTTTATAAGTTTGAAATTTTATACAAATAAGTTTTTTTAAAAAGAAGCAGGGAGGCCGGGCATATTAGCTCATGCCTGTAATTCTAGCACTCTGGGAGGCTGAGGCAGGAGGATCTCTTGAGCCCAAGAGTTTGAGGTTGCTGTGAGCTGGGCTGATGCCACGGCACTCTAGCCCGGGCGACAGAGTGAGACTCTGTCTCAAAAAAAAAAATTTAAACTTGGTAAATACCTCCATAGTATCACAAACATAAAATATGCTCTGATTATATTTTAAATACCCTGATCCAGCTTCAATGCAGGGAGATAAGTTATCAGCAGTGAAGCTGGGGCTTCCCACAGCCTGCTCATACATGCCAGACACTTCTGATTTACCCTCCTGCCAGATTCCCTCATCCCTGCAGATAGTGGACCCCCACTGTCTAGTGCCATGAACCAGAAATTAACCCTTCATGTCCACTTAAATAAGAAAACTTAGTTCTAGCTACATGCTCAGGAGCTTGACTGTCACTTTCAGTTAAATTTACCTTCCCATTATTCATACTTTGCTCCCTGGTGAATGTCAAAGTCACAAGATTAGTTCATCGAAGACAGCGTCTAGTCCCAAGAGTACAACAGGCCTTGCTCTTGTGTACGTGAAGAGGGTATTTTCATGCTCTGTTGTGTTTGCTGCAATGTATGTGAATTTGGGCATCTGGGTTGGCCATAATCGCCCAACATCAGAGATCTTCTATAAATGAGTCATGTATTTCTAAGTTTATCCACCATCCAGCACTGAGGACAGAAAATTAAAACAGCTGGGATGTTACTCTGAGGTTTTATCAGGCCGCTTACATGTTGCCGAACAGTTTCAAACCCTTAAGAGTGATTTAAACATTCCCCATGCAGCACACATACTCATATTCGTTAGTACGTATTGCAGACTATAAGATACTTTCCGTGGTGGCCGCTCACAAAGGGCATGGGAGAAGTCAGGCATCTTCAAAATTAGATAAATTAAAAAGAAAACAATACTGGTCAGAGGCAGACAACAGTTTCTACATCCTTCTGAAGACATTATGCTTAACTTTTTTTTTTAATGTAAAAACTTTTTTCTGGGAATTCTTAGTGCCTTGCCAGATCTAGTTTTCTGGTAAATACAGAGAATTTTCCATTGATCTGCAGATATATAGAGGTGCCTGAATACATCTCCATGTGAACAGCCGAAATGTACACAGACATAGGGTCAGGTTCTGTAATAAATGATTTACTGGACTGGCAGTATGGAATTATTAAGAGTGTGGACTTCAAAATCAGAATGCTTGTGTTAAGATTCCATCTGCATTGTTACTAATTAATTGATCTTGGAAAAACTACTAAGCTTTCTTGTGCCTCAGTTTCCCTTCTTTAATATGGGGATAATAACAGTACTTACTTCATAGGTGTGTTGTATAAAGATTACCTAAGTTAATGTATGCAAAGCACCTGGAATAATGCTTGGCACATAAGCTTTAGCTACTGTCATTTAATCCTCCAGACAACTATCACTGTTGTATAGATGAAGCAAATAACTTGTTCAAGATGAGAAAGCTAACAGTAGCAGAACAGGGATTTGAATCCAGGTTCTGTCCAAAGCCTCTGTTCTTTTCACTACACATCCTGCACTTTCATGTGTTTGTGAGTACGGACCGGCTCCTTTGTCATTAAGAAAGCCATATTTATAATAGGACATGAAATTTAACCTAAAACTTAAGTGACTTCGAGAGAGTTCAGAATAAGAAATTTGAAAATGATCAGATATAATTGTCCAATACCTGTGTGGAGAGATTCCGATCAGAGACTGAGAAAGATTTGGAAAGAGAGGTAGACTGGGGTATCAGAAGATTAATACGTTCATGTAAATGTTCAGAATATTTAAACTATTTCACGCTGTGTTGGTTTTCATTAGTTAAGAAGTGGTAGCTCACATAGTAATGATAAATATTAATGGTTCTGGGATTAAATAGGAAGCAATTATAAGGCATAATAGTTCAAGTCATCATGAGAAGAAAGATGTACAATGAAAGAAGTGACAAATTTGAAACCAAATGAGGAAGCACAGGTTAAAGCCTCTGAAAGCTTAGACGCAGGGGAAATGCCACGTGGAGAAAGAGGCAGATGTTGGAGGGATGTGTCCATACGCCAAGGAATGCCGAGGGTTTGGAATTCAAGCGATCACCAAACGCTAGGAGTGAGACATGGAACAGACTCTCTCGGAACCTTCGGAAGGAACCAACCCTGCTGACACCTGGATTTTGGAATTCTAACCTTCAGAACTGTGAGAGAATAAATTCCTGTTGTTTTAAGTCCCCCAGTTTGTGGTACTATATTAGGGCTCCCATAGGAAACCAATGCACATATATAGGCTAATTCGATGACAACTATCAATATATAATCAATAATTTCATAGAATGTTTCTGCGCTGAGGATTCTCTTCATCAACACACTGTTTTTAGCTGTTCTCATTTGAAGTGTGCCAAAGTAGTTTAAAACACACACACACACACACATTGCATTTAAAGACCTAAGGAATGACAAAAGTATGATTGGACATTAAATGCTAATTAGTGTTAATAGCATTGAATCATCAAACAAGTAAAACATTATGCTGATAAGAAGAGTGCAATCATAGGTACAATATTTTTTAGAAAGACCAAAAAAGGCTGCTGGCAGAAAATATGCAACTACTTAAAGATGCCTTTTAAAACAAAAGCTTTAAATATCCTTAGTTTAAAAAATCTGATGAAAATATAACTATGAATAAATAAGCACTGAAGAAATAACTTAGACCCAAAGAGTGAAGATTTTATCAAATTATCTCCTGTAGAGCATTATCTTAAATCTTTTAATCCATCATTTCATAAAGCGTTGACATTTTGCCTGCTGCCTGGAGCAAAAACGAAAGAGAAATAAAGTATTATACATGTTTTTAAGAGGCAACATTAAGATTAGATGCATGCTTTGTTTCCTGTGCCCACTGCACCTAAGCTATACCCACAGCTTCTTTAAATATAGGTAGACAAATACATAAATCATTTCTTTGTTTGCTTGTTTATATACATCACTTAAAGATGCACATGGCTACTTGCAGTGAACATAAATAAGGAAAACATAAATGTGGTGAAAAAATATAGTCTTGGGGTTTGCTTTTAGTCTTGCTTTTGTATTTACTCTATTTTGCTTTGAATTAATTCTTTATTTCCCTATCAACAAGCCAGGGATAGAATATGTCTAAGATTTTCACTGAAGAAATAGAAAATTCATAATAACAAGAGGGAAACAAATTTTAAACAAGTATCTTAGGAATTCAAATCCAATTATAAGTACAGAGATATTGGGGTCATGAATTCTAAAAGATGGAAGAATATAAATCCAAAATCTACACAATCCTCTTTTCAGTAAATACTACAATGTCAGGCAAAAACAAATGTAGGTAAATCCCCTGTGCAATTTAAGACATCAGGTATTTCGATATATCAAATATATTCTGTTCAAGAAAATTATAGGATAAAATATACAAATGGTCCTTCCGAAATGACAATGAAAGAATTGAAAATATATAAACATATTTTCTTTCTTCCATTAAAAGAAATTAAGCAATGTTAAGCAGAATTGGAAATATATAATTAATTCTGAAAGAAGTTTTCATAGCATTTGTATACAATTAATTTAATCTCCTACGCTTTATAGCATTTGCATCAGATTTACTTAGTGAATGTTTAAATATACACAGTTCAACCCTTGAAAAATGTAGAGGTTAGGGGTACTGATTCCCTGTGCAGTCAGAAATCAGCATATAACTTTTGACTCTCCAAAATCTTAACTACTAATAAGCTACTGTTGATGGATAACATAAACAGTTGATTAACACATATTTTGTATGATATACATATTATATATGGTATTCTTATAATAAAATAAGCTAGAGAAAAATATCATTAAGAAAATCATAAGGGGGGCCGGGCGGGCACGGTGGCTCATGCCTGTAATCCTAGCACTCTGGGAGGCTGAGGCAGGAGGATCGCTCAAGGTCAGGAGTTCGAAACCAGCCTGAACAAGAGCGAGACCCCGTCTCTACTAAAAACAGAAACACATTAATTGGCCAACTAAAAATATATAGAAAAAATTAGCCGGGCATGGTGGCGCATGCCTGTAGTCCCAGCTACACGGGAGGCTGAGGCAGGAGGATCACTTGAGCCCAGGAGTTTGAGGTTGCTGTGAGCTAGGCTGATGCCACAGCACTCTAGCCCGGGAAACACAGTGAGATTCTGCCTCGAAAAAAAAAAAAAAGAAAGAAAAGAAAATCATAAGGAGGAGGAAATACATTTACTATCAATTAAGTGGAAGTGGCTCATCATAAAGGGCCTCCATACTCAGTGTCTTCACACTGGTAGGCTGAGGAAGAGGAAGAGGAGAGGTTGGTCTTGCTGTCCCAAGGGTGGCAAAGGCAGAAGAAAATCCAAGCATAGGTGGGACATGTGCAGTTCAAACCCACGCTGTTCAAGCGCTAACTGTATGCAGAGTACTGATCTTACAAACCGACACCGTCCTGGGTCCTGCAGGAAGCAGATGCTAGTATATGGTCAGGAGAGACGGCGGTTCCTGGGGGAATAACACCAGCGGAAGATAAAAGGAGGATGCTGAAGAATTAGGCAGAGAGAGGCTTGAGAACATGATGTGAAAGGAAAGGAGGAGAGGAAAGAGAATCTGGCAGGGAGAACCTCAAACCAGGAGACAGATCTGATAAAGCCTCAGGCACCCCAATAGGTAGCTTGAAGAACATACAGCCTATGAGAGGAGCCCCATGTTGGGCACAGACGGCAAGACCTTATTACCTCTTTAGTGTTCGGTTATGGGCTGAAGTCTGCCCAGGAAGAACGTGGCTTCAGCCCAAAAGCCAAGATGTTTCCTAAAGGCGCTGCAACTAGCAACTAACTGCTATTTGCATCATCATCAAAATAAATCTATATTTTCAAATAAATTAACTTCTTTTTTTTTTAAGAGCTTCTAAAAAAAGAGCTTCTGACTTTGAACTAATAACTATAGTGGTTTACTTCTCATGCAAGTGAGCTAGCTGTACCCTTCTCTCTCCATTGCTCAGACCACATCAGGAAAGAAATCCTCACTTCGACATTTGTGCAGTCGTGACTTGGTGGCAGGGTAAATCATCTCATGACGCATGAATCATAGTTCCCATATCCTACTGCAGATGAACAGTTTGGCTTTGAAAATCAAGTTGTAGTTTTAAAATCCTCTATAGATTTGCCCATTTTTTCCTGGCTTTTAAAACTATAGCTAGGGAGGGGCAGTTCATCTTCTTTTTTTTCCTGGTTATTCCAAAAATAACGACAGGGAAATGAAGGCCTGCCTGGAAACTCGGAGTTTCCAAGCTACGGGCTAGGGCAGGGGTTGCACACTCAGAGGCTCGTGGAGCTCAGGGAGGTCTCTCAATTTAAAGAAGTAGGCAGGAGGGACGTGGGGACGATGGTGACGTGGACCTCACGGGCCTAGTCCACAGCCTGCAGCTCTTGCTCAATGGCAGCTCATTGCCACGTGGTGGGAATGTAGGCCCAGGATGGCCAAATTCCCAATTTTCCAAGAGAAAACAGAAATACAGATTTTTATGGTGAGAAACATTTTGGAAGGCAATTTGGCAATCTATCGAATTATAAGGTGTGCAGGCTCTTAATGTGTCCTGTAGAAAAACTCTGTCAAGTACACAAACATATGTGTATCATTGCAGTTACTTATAGTAGTGAAAGTGGGGGAAAGTTCAAGGGCCATCAATAAAGGATTGAGTAAACAAATTGGGTACATCCACAAAATGAAAGAAAGTATATAAACATGCCTATTCCAAAGCATTTTTAATTTTCTTTCTTCCCTTTTTCCTTTTCCTTCCTTTCTTACTTCTTTCCTCCCTTCTTTGTTTTCTTCTTTCCCTCCCTTCTATCAGTCTGTCACTTTTCTTGAACAGAATCTAAGTTTTGCTCATTAAAACATATGTGATATAGACCAAAAGAATATATATGGTCTGGGAGCCGACTTCTCTCTTCTGCTGACCGTAGCATGGTACCATCTGGTCATGCAAATGCAAGGTAAGAAAGCCCCTGCTTTGGAAAAAATGTAATGGCACCTTTTATCTGACTCGCCGAGGGTGTCCTTCCCCTGGACGTATAAAGAACCAATTTGTGGGTGCAGAGTACACCGTCTGGGGAATGGGCATGCTTGCAGCTCTGGCTTGGGAGGTGCAAAGGCAGTATATGTAACCAAAATGTTTGTACCCCCATAATATTCTGAGATTTTTTTTAAAAAGAAAAAGAACCAGTTTGCATCAGACACCTCCAAGAGGGCGTAACTTGTCCCCCAACACCTGCTCTCTGACAAAGTCCGTGGGACTTTGTGGACAAAGGACAAAGTCCTGTGGAAGAACAGACGGGCTCCTTGGAAGGCACCGTGGTAGAGCAGGGCGGTAAAACCCTTGAAACAAAGTTACCCTGAAGTAACGAGGAAGTAACAGGGATAAGCCAGCTCTAGTACTGAGCACTT
Source organism: Cheirogaleus major (assembly GCA_963574435.1). NCBI lineage: Eukaryota > Metazoa > Chordata > Mammalia > Primates > Cheirogaleidae > Cheirogaleus > Cheirogaleus major. The sequence goes on from CAUYPO010008171.1 coordinate 8,519, forward strand.
TAGGAGAAAGGGAACTGTCGTCGAGGTTGCAGCCCTCCTGAGGCTGAGTTCAGCACTGGGCGAAGTGACTGTGTGAAAACTCAGAGTGTGTCACTGAGAGTCCCGGGTCTTGTGATCCCAGGCGAGCTCTTATTTCCCTGAGGAACCACTTTCCCTCCCAGGGCTGCTCTCGAGGGGCAGGGCCTTGCCCAGCATCTGAGCTGTGGTCAAAGGAGGGTGCCTGGTTGGATTCTTTTTGCGCTATGGACTCGACCCTCCAAGATGACTGCTTCTTCAGAAAGAAAAACTCCTCAGCCAAGCGCGGTGGCTCACACATCCCATCCCAGCACTCTGGCAGGCCAAGGCGGGAGGATCACTTGAGACCAGGAGTTGGAAATTACTGTGAATATCATCAGGCGGCGGCACTGTAGCCTGGGCCACAGAGCAAGACCCTGTCTCAAAACAACAAGGCAAAAAGCTTTATTTACAAAATAGGCAACAGGCCAGATCGTCCTGTGGAGCATGGTTTGCTGAGCCCCTGTATACAGAAAGAAACAACCAACTATGATGCAAGGATGTAAGACAGGAACAGAGACTTACTAATTAACTTTCTGTGGCAATTTGGACAGTCTTAATGGATGCTTTATCTATGATAATAAATGATTTTTGTTTTAAGCCATCGACTTTTGGGTGATTTGTTATGCAGCAGTGGATAATGGCTACAGTTAATCATGTTACATTTTTAATACCTTATATAAACAACTTTCTGAACACCGAGATATAGTATATTTACCGTATTTTATATCTTCCAATGCTCAAAATTCACATCCTCTATGGAGCCTTTACCAACTTCTCCATGCAAATCCGTCAGTCTCTCTAACATTTAAAAATTTCTATTACTGCACACTGAATCCTAAGTATTTGTTATACTCTGCAGTAAATACATGAGTAAGCTCTTTGAGAATAGAGTTTATGACTTTTTATCTTTGAATCCCCAGCATCTAACACAAATGTAAGCATTCAAAAAATATTTGTTAAATTAGTATCACCATGACTTGATATTACTCTCAGAGCCTACATATTTAGCATTTTATAGAAATTTTGTGTTCTAGGTATTTTATGTTTGTGTAGCCATTGCTTACATCCTTGTAATAGCTCAATATTGTGTCTGTTCAGAGATTCACTGAAGCCATAAAATTCTACACATTGTGTTTTATTTATCTAAATTTTCAACGTATACCCATTTTGTTCATAAATGTCCCAATCTCAAAACAGATCAGTTACTGTTTTTGTGTATATATACTTTTTCTTAAAAATATATGTAGACTCATTTTACAAAGTGCCGTGATTTATATTTTGGCATTAGCTGAAAGGCAGTTGTGTTTTCACCTAAAGCTGCTGTGAATATATTTTTTTAAGTGAATATAACTCACATACAAATTTGCATTTTTATGACTAGGAGTTGTAATTGAAAACAAGGGAATTGGACACACAGAAGATGAAATGTTACTTATTGTTTAATCATCCAATTGTATTTTGTTAGGAATCCTGTTAACAAAGTAAAAGCAATCATAGTATTAGATCATAAAATATTACCAGATTAAAGTCTATTTTCATAAGAAACAGCATAAGTAAATGACTGTATTCATCTTCCACAGTGGAGAAATCCATTCTGTTGTAAGAATTGCGTCATGTTAAAAGTCTAGGTATTTATAAATAACAATTAAATTAATAATTTAATTTTAAAATTATTTTATAAATAAATAAATGACCTCTTTCCTAAAACTGTGGTGTTTGTTAAAATGGATAATTAAAGCTCATTATCTACTTGATATAACTGTAACTATTTAATTGCATGTTAAAGAATAAATCAGAAAATAAAAGAGCAAAAAAAGAATTTAATTTATATTGTAAAAGATACATCTTTAACATACGTCTAGTCATCATTCTAAAGTAGAGATAAAAAAGCAACCACTCATAATGACCTTCCAGCATCACATTGGAATCTGAACTAGATGACATGAAACTATCCTAGATTGTGTTTATTTTCTATATGTTAAATTTAAATATTATTAATTTGCATCAAATGTGATTTCTCTTAAAACCTTCAAATTAACGAATATATGCATCAGAAAAAAAGCAGCCGAGAAGTAAACCTTTAAAAATCCAGTTGTCTGAAAATACTATCCCATTACATTTTTCTATACTATGTAAATCATTGTTTTCATTAATTTGTGCCTCCAGTAACAGCAGCTACTGCAGATGTGTCTTTTTCCTTGAGCAAACCGACGCCCCCGACCCATGACATGCAGCTGCTGAGGGGGTGAAGGCTTTCGCTCTGTGCTGGCAATCCGGGAGCACAGAGGTTTGCTTTCACCTGGAAGGACAGCAGAGCACCTTTGCTGTCCGGTTCCAGAGTGGTGACAGCTCCCTGGTTCTGTGCCACGGTTGAGCTCGTGGAGACGTTTACTGTCTTACCATCCCACAGAAGCTCAGGATGGCCCCTACACGGATGTCAGTGCATGGAGCCTCGATAAAATATTTGTGTGCCGGGGTGGGGGGGGTGTAGGATACAAATTCCACTGACATACAGGGATCTGCTATGTCCATAAAATACCTCGAGAGCCAGTGAAACTGAGCACAGCAATGCACCCTCTGCAAAGGGAAAGAGAAGTCCTTACGCTTTTCCCTGCCTGCTACCAAGAGAGAGGCACAGAGCTTAGCAAACATCTTTGATTTGGGAAGCAACGTATGCCAGATGTAAGCATACTGCTCATATCCACTTATCAGATTTACCGAGAGGCTGAATATTTCTAATGGGTCCCAGAGTGAGTGAAAAATGTAATGCGATTACAATGGAGTTTTAATTGTAGCCAAATGTCTGTGACCGGTTGTGGTGCCTTTTGCAAGTTTTGGGGGCAAAAATAATCTAGGGTTGGCCACATGTTTTAGCAAGAACAATCCTCTTTTGAGAAACAGCTCTTGACGTGGTCTGTCCCTGGCAGAGAATGAAAAGCCTGACTTGGGGACATCGGGCGGTAACAGGACACCACTGCCATGACACACCAGGGTTATCTGACGTCCTAGTCACAGAGCGGGGCACACCCTGCGGCGTCCCATGATTCTCGTGGATTGGGCTGAAATATGCGGGTCCAGACAAAGCGGACCCTGACAATGCAAGCACATTTCATTGACAAGTGGGTTTCATTCCCACCTCGCCTACGTCTGTTGCTCTGCCAGCCTCCTTCAATCTCTATTTACGTCTCCTGGGGAGTTTCCTATTATTAACTGACTGGGAGGGGGAAAGTTCAAGCTTTCTTTACAGTTATCGCTGTATAATTTACAGGCAGAAATTCACAGCTGAGGCTTTCCGGCCCCAACCAGGGTCGACCCTTTAAAAGGCATGGGTGGGAGAGGAGGAAGAGAAAACCTTTTAATGGTTTATCTTGTTGTTCACTTTGCCTTGAAGGGGAGACAGCCTTAGGCAGGTATCTGTGCTTTTCTTTTTCCTTGAGTAATCACTCCCCCACCCCCAGGGCTTCTCCAGCCCATCCCAGCATTTGAGGTAGTGGTCAAAGCTGGGAACTTAGTTGGAGCTTTTCTGCTATGAACTAGAGGTTTGTAGGTGACATACACTTCCCATTATGGTGACTCTGGGCTCTGGAAACTTTTTGAAACTTTAGTACTTAAGGAAGGAACGCTTCCTCTAGGTACACAAAAATGTGCTACTGAATTGGAGGCCGAGCCTCTGCACAGCAAAAGAAATAATCAAAAGAGTAAATAAACCACCCACAGAATGGGAGAAAATATTCAAAACTATGTATCTGACAAAGGACTAATATCCAGAATCTACAAGGAACTCAAACGACTCTGGAAGGAAAAGAAAAACCATTAAAAAGTGGGCAAATGACATGAACAGGCATTTTCGAAAGAAGATATGCAAATGGCCAAGAAACACGAGAAAATGTTCAACATTGCTGATCAGGAGAGAAATGCAAATTAAAACCACAATGAGATACCATCTTACTCCAGTCAGAACGGCCATTTAAAAAGTCAAAAAGCGGTAAATGCTGGTGCGGATGAGGTGAAAGGGAACACATGCACGCTGTTGGTGGGGTGCAAATCAGTGCAGCCTCTGTGGAAATCAATGTGAAGATTTCTCAAAGAGCTAAAGGTAGATCTACCATTCAATCCACCAATTCCACTACTGGGAAAAGGAAAAGGAATCCTCATATCAAAAAGATACCTGTGCTTGTATGCTTATCATAGTGCAATTCACAAAAGCAAAAATGTGGAATCAGGCCAGGCACGGTGGCTCACGCCTGTAATCCTAGCATTCTGGGAGGCCGAGGCGAGTGGATCCTTTGAGCTCAGGAGTTCAAGACCAGCCTGAGGAAGAGTGAGACCCCCATCTCTACTAAAAATAGAAAGAAATTAGCCAAACAACTAAAAATAGAAAAAATTAGCCGGGCACAGTGGCACATGCCTGTAGTCCCAGCTACCTGGGAGGCTGAGGCAGGAGGATCCCCTGAGCCCAGGAGTTTGAGGTGGCTGTGAGCTAGGCTGATGCCACGGCACTCTAGCCTAGGCAGCAGAGCATGACTCTGTCTCAAAAAAAAAAAAGAAAGAAAGAAAGAAAGAAAATATGAATGCAGAAAGGTTGAAAGAGAAAAGATGAAAAATATATGCCACTCTAGCCCAGGCAACAGAGTGAGACTCTGTCTCAAAAAAAAAAAAAAATGTGGAATCAAACTAAGTGCCCATCAACTGATGAGTAGATAAAGAAGAAAATGTGATATATATATATATATATATATATATATATATATATATATATGTGCCATGGAAACTACTCAGCCATAAAAAAAATAAAATAATATCTTTTGCAGCAACTTGGATGGACCTGGAGGCCATTATCCTAAGTGAAGTAAGTTGGGAATGGGAAAAAAAACACCGCATGTTCTCATTTATTAATGGGAACTAAGCCATGACTATGTGTGGCCACACAGTGGAATAACAGGCACTGGAGGCTCCAAAGGGAGGCGGGTGGGAAGGCAGTGAGGGATAAAAAAATTACCTATTGGGTATAACGTGCACTATTTGGGGGCGCTAAAAGCCCAGACTTCACCACTCTACAATATATACGTGTAATAAAACTCAACTTGTACTCCCTAATCTATTGAAACTTTTAAAAAAAGACACCACTTGGATATTTCAGATTCCTCATGCTTTTAAGCAAACAGAACAAAAGTGAGTTTTATTATTGGTTGGGGTGATTAATCCTGATTATTGAGAGGAAATGGAAACACTGGGGACAGTGGAACATGAAGCCATATAGATAAAACCCAGAGAAAACCCTGGGGGATCTTTCATTTCCAGCGTTAAATATTAATGGAATTTTAGTTCTAACTACAATGGAGCAACAAGGGCCAGACTAATCCCTCGATGTTAAACAACTAGAAAACTGGGTAACCTATATGAAACATTGGACAACTAACAATATAAAACAATAATCTTTGAGAGAAGGGAAACAAAAGAGGTGAGTATTAATACCACAGTTACCCCGGCGTATTGCTTGCTTCAGGAGAGAACTTGCAGGCGGTAGCAGTGGGAAGAGGGCCCCTGGCGGTTGTGCTGAGCTGAAAGGACAGAGTTCAGAGTTCAGATTTCAGGGAGGCCAAAACAGCTGGGATTTTGCGGGTATAATTTCGGGAAGGAGAACGATGCACAAAAAGCCTCCAAAGAGTTGCCAGGGATCTGCTGGAGTCTACAGCTGAGCACTGATCGACACATGGAAATCGTGGAGGAAACTGCATAAAGTCTGAGAGAGTATCATGAGATGCGAGTAAGCGGAATATTCCCTGGAGATCCACAAGACAGGGAATGTGTCATGCTCCAACCAATCAGAGCAGAAAGACGCCTGAATACACAGGTCATCGAGATGAGTACTTGGAAGATTATTATTTGCTTCCGCAGTAGTGGAACCAAAGAAACCCTCAAGGGTAAAAGCTGCTCTGGGTCTGGCCTAACAAAGCTTACAAAGGAGTCAAACTGATTCCAAGTAACTTAGCGGCATTCTAGAACAAAACCCAACAATAAGGAAACGCAACAAAATATAACACCAGCTGCATAAAATTGACAGTGTTTGGCATCCAATCAAAAATTTCCCATAGAAAGAAGCAGGAATGTATGAATTCCCCAACCGCGAGAAAAAATAATCTATCAATAGAAACAGACCCCTAATGGCAAAGATAGTAGAATCATTAGAAAAGGTGTTTTAATCGGGCACGGTGGCTCATGCCCGTAGTCCCAGCACTTAGGGAGAACAAGACGGGAGAATCACTTGAGGCCAGGAGTTCAAAACCCGCTGGGGCAACATAGTGAGACCCTGTCTGTACAAAAAACTAAAAACTTAATCTGGGCATGATGGTGCATGCCTGTAGTCCCAGCGACTCGGGAGGCTGAGGCAGGAGGATCGTTTGAGCCCAGGAGTTTGAGGTTGCTGTGAGCTGTGATCACACCACTGCACTCCAGCCTCGACAATAGAGCAAGACACTGTCTCTAAAAAAATAAATAAATAAGTAAAATAAATAAAATGACACACAGAAAGACAAAAGATGAAAAAAAAATGATTAGAGTATTAATGACCTGTGAGTCAGTATCAAGCAGTCTAATATAATGTAATTGAAGTCTAACAAGGAAAGGTGAGGTAAATATGAAAAAAAAAAGTGAAAAATGATGGCAGATATATTTCCAAATTTCAAGAAAAATACAAATCTACAGATCCAAGAGGTCCAATGAGCCCAAAGAGAAAAGACATTAAGAAAACCACAGCAAGATATCATAGTTAAATTGCCAAAAGCTAGTAATAATGAGAAAATTCTAAAAACAGCCAGAGTAAAAAGGTGACATTACATAGAGAGGACTTAGAACGACAAAACTACAGTGAAATACCACTACTCAGCCACTAGAATGGTAAAAAATTAAAACTATTAAAAAAAAATTAGCTGTTTTCAATACTTTTTGCTAGTGGTGGTGTCACTATTATTCTGATACTTCCACGTGTATGTTGTGGATAAGGCAGATTAGCAAGCGTGTGATATTCTCATTATGTCATTCATCCTTCACGGCCTCAAGAACTAGGACTCTCAGCAAAGGACGTACAAACGTAAAACAGAAGAGCTACAGATGTCAGACTGCTCTGACCCTGAATTGAAAACATAAATACGAACTCCTATGTTATCTGAAAACAATATCCTCTACTCTGTTCGCTGAAAAGGCCCAGAAACAGTGACCATGCCGGTAGGACTAGGAACCCATCAACAGGAGCCTTGGCTAATTCCAAGTCTACGGTAGAATATTTACAGTGTTTAATAGCAAGTACATGTTTTTCCATTCTTTAGCTACTTTACTCAGGATCATGGTCTCCAGTTCCATCCAAATTGTCACAAAAGGCCTTAATTCATCCTTCTTCATGGCTGTACAATAAAAATTTTAAGGTGATAAAAAAAAGAACAAAATTAGAACTCTGAGAAAAGTAATGGGCGGGAGACAATAGCAACCCTAAAATGGCATTCACCCAGGGTTCACATCCTTCAGAAATAAAGATATGATTTGTTCAGGTACATAGTTGACATAGTCCATTAAAAACAGTAAAGATATACCATTTTAGGAAGAGAAATTTTAAATAGTTTGTGCAAGTGTTTTAATAAAATTTAATTATTACTACTACATGAGAAAAATCTTGGCTTGATTGGCCCCTTTATTACTAATTTCAACTAATTAATATGTTTTATTCTTTTTTTGCCCCTGTCCACATAAAATCAGAGCCAAAATATTCGAGTTTTCTTTCAGAGCACATGCCGTTATTGCTTACCGTAAGAACTGCTGCTGCTGCCCTTCCTATTTTTCAAAAAAGAAAAAGAAAGAAAAGAAAGGCATTTTGGCTTTGTGTTCTTTCTGAACAGCATGGTCTTAGGAAGTCCCATTTCACTGAAGTGGCGGAACTCCACGGGAGTAGAGGGAGAAACCTGTCTTCCACGAGAAAATAATTTTTGTAATATATTCTTAGCATTTGCGGTGTAAAAGAAAAAAAAGTGAGCTGCTTCTTTACATCACTTTAAATCTTACTCAACATGTTGACTTTTAATATGTTCCCATTTTCACAAAAATACTTTGTGGGGTTTTGTTGAGGGGCAGTGGAGGATGAAAAAGGATAAGGAAGAAAGTTGGGGGGGGGGAAGAAATAAGAAAAAGGAATAAATAATAAGAACAGGAAGGGAGAGTGGGAGTATTTTTCTCAAGAAATTTGTGTTGTGCCAGAAGTAGGTACATTTCGTAATTAAGTTCTTCCTTAATTAAAATTCTTTTTTTCGTTTCTTCCATTCCAATAAAAATTTCATCTGTTGCATGTAAAACAACGCAGTAACGTATGTAGAAAACACTGATTCCCTCCTAGACCCGGCACTAAAGTAACCAAGGTCGCTGACCTGGTGACCAGCCTCACCTCCACCATTATATATAAAAGCAAAGGGGATTTGAAGTTGATTTTGATAGTTTGTTTGTTTGCTGTTTCAAACATTAGGTAATCCTATAAATATTATGCTGGAACCTGTTTTACCCAAATAACAATACATCATGGGCCTCCCGAGTCAATAGATAGAAATCTAAATCGTTCTTTTAAACTGTCACTTAATATTTCACACTAAGTGTTTACTGCATGTAACTATTGCCCGACGAATAGACAATGAGATTGTTCACATTTTTTTACCGCCACAATGAAGCTTTTCAATATGGCCTTAAATAACGATGCTTCTATTCCTATAGGAAAGCTGTTTTAAAATGGAGTTTGGTAGGTCAAAGAGAAAATGTATTTTAGATTATAACAGACATGGCCAGCTTTCTTTCCCAAATGTTTGCAATTTGTATTCCTACTAATATACTACATACGGAGTCCATTTTCCCATTTATGTCTTACCAACAATGAATGTTATGGCCCTTTTTAAATTTTGCCATCATATTGGGAAGACTGGAAATTATCAAAAGACCTATTCTTTCGTGTTTTTCTCAAACTGAATGCACAGCCTACCTGTCTAGGTCTCTGGCGTGTGTAGCCGGTTTGCTCCACAAGGTGAGCGTGTAGACAGGACGTCAGCAGTGGTTCCCTTTGCCCTACTCTGAGGTCCAGATGGCCTACAGGAGACCGTATCGTTGGAATTGCGCCACCAGGAACAAAGCATGTTATCTAGGTTAATACCACCATTGTCACGTATGAAAGGTCCCTTGGTATTCACTGGAAACAAAGTAATAGAAACGCAAATCTGAGGGGTTGAGGAAGCTATCCAACGCTTAAATCTTATCTGTGAAATCCCTACCAATTTATTATTCCACCTCTGCTTAAATTCCTCTAATGATGGAGAAGGTACAAAAGCAGACAGCCTATTCCATAGTAATAAAGCTAACTTTTATGGAACGTTTATTCTGCACCGGACACAATTGTAAGTGCCCGGTGGGAAGTATCTCATTTAATCCTTACAAAAACCCAATGGGGGAGGCTGGACTATTGTACCTATTTCACAGAATAAACCAAGGCACGGATCACACGGGTGGTAAGTGGTTGTAGCAGGTTTGAAGTCAGTGGAAGCCCACACTCAACCTCTACACCTTACTGCCTCCCAGAGGCAGGTTTCTAAAACTGTGAACGCCAACCCTTTTTCTTCACACAGAGCTTAATGTTTTTTTTTCCTGTACTTTTGTTTCATTGCTCTTACTTCTACTCTGCTGATTTCCACGAATTCTTCTAAAATCTTTTGCATGTGAAAGTACTACAACTATCTGAAAATAGCTATGAGGTTCTCTTTTCATCTTTAGTTCTAGAAACAAGACTGTATTTAAGGGAAACCTAAAAAAGACCAGAGCATAGAACCCACCCAATCGCAAGAGAAAAGGTCAGGGACCGTATTTCTTACTTACCATAGACCCCAATTCAAGCCAACTATGAGTCTTTATAGGAAATGGGGCTAAAATTTTCAAAAGGAGGGACCGAGTCCCCAGTCTTAAGACATAAAACATAAAGGGGAAAGATTAACGTAATATCATTATTTTTTCAAAGTCCCAGTTAAATCTGTCCGGTCAGTGAAATGCATCCTCCTAAAAAGACTCCCAAAGAATGCCTCAAATACCTAAGGATTAAGTCCTTCCGGAGTACAACGGCAAATGAGAACATGGCACTTAAAAGAGACAAGTTTAATAATGTTCTAGATATAGGAATTCAAAGATAATGGAGAGTACAATACAAAAATTAAAACAACCAAAATTTCCACATTTATCACAAGAGAATGGACTCAGTGGAAATTCAAATGGAAAAACAAACGAAATCAGACGACACAATGGAAGCAAAATATGCCTGTGATGAACATCTGGTGTGTTGGCCAGAGGTTCGGCAAGAACACACAGATGTAAGGTCTCTCTCTCAACAGATGCCTCTTACTGTTAAAATACCGAAGGTTTAGATTGCATTTTCCACTTAGGATCTTTTGAGACATAGAATTATTTTTTCTTACCTTTTTCTCTATCCTTTGCACTTTCAGAAAAGGGAATGACATGATCGTTTCTCTTAAAACCCAGGCCACATTACAGCTCTTTTGCTAAATTAATTTGCACACAGGTGAGGTCAAGAGCTCATGCAGCTTTATTCCTGAAAACTCCCTTACATTTCCTCACTGCCTACTTCTCAGTGCATTCATCATCTTTAATTGATGATGCATTCATCTTTAAATTCAAGGTACCAGGCTAACCACGTATTGCTGCCTCACATTGAAATAATTCAGAATCAAACACTAAGCACTCCTCCCAAACACAGAAATAGAAACTAGTGAAAAAGCAGCTGTATTAATTATGGATTTTTTTGTGCATTCCATTTATTTGCAATCTGTAAAAAGTTTCATATAATGTTAATAAATATTTGGTTCTACATTTCTTTAAGTAGTGGACTGTTAACATAATTTTTAAATCTATCTGAATTATCCCTGTTATTGGTTTGCTTTTAATTTGATTAATTATTAATTGAATAAATTGAAGACAATTATCACTTGGAGATTTTTTTAGTGTTCAGTTTTCTAAATTCAAGTGAGGCGGATGGGCTTTTTAAAAATATGGACTTTATTTTAATGAAAAGTAATACACATATTTTTAACTTCTGAACCACCATACTACAGATGAAATATTAGTATAACCATAGATGTGCCTATTTGTTTCCTGAATCTTTAAGGAATTTTCTGTAGAACATATATAGAGAGTTCGCTAGCTTGAGACAAACATTTTAAATGTACTCATATACTTTTATATTTGTTGCTGTTGTCTGTGCCTTTGGTGTCATATCTGAAAAAAATCAGTGCCAAATCTAATGTTGCGAAGCTTTTGCCCTATGTTTTCTTCTAAAAGTTTATAGTTTTAGGTCTTGCATTAGCTCGTGGATCCATTTTTAATTAAATTTTGTATATGATTTTAGATAAGGATTGAACTTCATTCTTTTGCATGTAGATATATCCAGTTTTCTCAGCACCGTTTGTTGAAAAGACTGTCTTTTCCCTATTGAAGAGTCTTGCCACCTTCATTTAAAATCATTTGACCATATGTGCAATGGTTTATTTCTGGACTCTCTATTCTATTCCATTGGTCTGTCTTTATGCCAGTATCAAGACAATAATTAATATTATCACACTGTTTGATTTTCTTTTACAATCTGTTGGGCATAAAATAATATCTAATTGTGGTATTAATTTGAATTGTCCTGAAAAATTGTTTGAGCATCTATTCATACTTTTATTAGACATGAATGTTTTCTTTTCTTGAAATAACTGTTCATGTCTTTTGACATTTTTTATTGGTTTATGTTGTTCTTATTGTTTTTACAAATTTATTATATTTTCTGCACAGTAATCTTGTCAGTTATATATGTCACAAGTATTTTCTCCCAGTTTGTGACTTGCCTTTTTACTTTTAACGGTATATTTCGAAGAATAGTTTAATTTTAATGTAGTCAAATTTATTCATCATTTTCTTTGTGTTGTGCTTTTTACATCTTGTTTAAGAAGATTTCTCCTAACTCCAAAGTAATCTCATATATCATCTTAAGAAAGTTAAAAGTTTGCTTTTCACTGTGAAGTATTTTATTTTATTCATCAGAAACTGTTTTTTGGCTGGGTGCAGTGGCTTACATCTGTAATCCCAGCACTTTGGGAGGCTGAGGCAGGAGGATTGTTTGAAGCCAGGAGTTCAACAACTAGGCAACATAGCAAGACCCCATCTCTACAAAAAAATACAAAAATTAGCGTGGTGTGGTGTGGTGGCACAGGCCTGTAGTCCCAGCTACTCAGGAGGCTGAGGCAGGAGGTTCACGTCAGCCCAGGAGTCTGAGGTTGCAGTGAGCTATGATTACACCATTGCACTCCAGCCTGGGCGACAGAAAGATTGTCTAAAAAAAAAAAAAAGAGAGAGGCCAGGCGTGGTGGCTCACGCCTGTAATCCTAGCACTCTGGGAGGCCGAGGCCGGAGGATCACTCAAGGGCAGGATTTCGAGACCAGCCTGAGCAAGAGTGAGACCCCATCTCTACTATAAATAGAAAGAAATTAATTGGCCAACTAAAAATATATAGGAAAAAATTAGGCGGGCGTGGTGGCGCGTGCCTGTAGTCCCAGCTACTCGGGAGGCTGAGACAGGAGGATCCCTTGAGCCCAGGAATTTGAGGTTGCTGTGAGCTAGGCTGACGCCACGGCACTCTACTCCAGGCAAAGAGTGAGACTCTGTCTCAAAATAAAAAAAAAAGAGAGAGAGAGAAAGGAAGAAAGAAAAAAAAAAAAAGAAAGAAATTGATTGGTTTTTACATATAGTGTGAGATATAAGTCCTATTCTATTTTTTCTATATACTTATCTACATGGGCTAGCACTATTGATTGAACAGTCTACATACTTCCTACTCATCTTCAGTGCCACCTCTGTATTGTATCAAGCTTGCATAAATGTGCGGGTCTGATTCTGAAGTATGTGTAATGTTCCAATGGTATTCGTCTATCACTTCTCCAACTCCATGCTATCCTCATTGCATTGCTTTTACGATCTGCCTGGATAGCTAGTAGGGTAGTCCCACCCCATATCTTGTTCTTCTTTTCAAAATTTTCCGTGGTAGTCTGTCCGTTTCTCTTCCATATACAGTGGTTCCACTTAAAATGATTCCATTTTAAGATCACCTTTTCATGTTCAATGAAAACCCCTGTTTTTATGATAGGAAATGCATGGAATATAGGGACAGGTGTAAGACCATTGATATTGCCCTCATGTTGAGTTTCTGTCCGTGACACTCTTCAGTGGTTTGTCGTCTTTTATGTCTTCCTATAAAGTTTTAAAAGTTTCTACAAAATGTTCTTGCACATTTTTTTGTTCAGATTTGTTCTTGGATACTTTATATTTTTGATGCATTGTAAATCCCTCTTTTAAAAATTGTATCTTCTAATTATTTGTAACTTATATATAGAAATGATAAGATTGGTCTTTCATTGATTTTGAACTCAAATGATCCTGTACATTCTCTTGTGAGATCTAATAATGTAATTAACTTCTTTGTGTCTTTTTATGACAAATTTATAGTATTTTATTTCTGTCTTTCCAAAGTTTATACTTTTTATTTAAATGCTGGTAAGGGATTCCAGGTACATTATCGAATAAAAGCGGTGATAGCAGATATCCTTTTTCTTATTTCATTTTTTAAGGGAAAGTCTTCTCAAGTTTCACCAGGTAGGATGATGTTTGCTGTTGTCATTTACAGCAACATTTAAACAGTTTTAGGAAGTTTCTTTCTAATCCTAAGTGCATACTTGTTTAGAAATATTACAGTTTTGAGAAAAGAATTTAGATCTGAGGAATGCCTTTTAAGTCCTTTTAAATTATCAGGCCCAGAGAGACATTAAAATGAGGCAGCAACCATATCCTACCTCGTCTTTGAGCTATCTATTCATCTTTTGAAACTGCTTGCTATTGCCACAAGTAGCTATAAATTAACCCAGACACTATAACTGATACCCTATAGCGTAACAAGGTATAACCAAGCACTAATCAATGTTATTTCTGTAAAACAATATGAATTTCTGACAAACCACCTCGTATCTGCCCACTCCCTGTCCCCCTTTTTTGCCTTTAAAATCTTGCTTGTAACAAAGGCCAAATGGAACTCACATCCAGGGCTCCTTAGGTCTGAGTCTTCTGGGCAGCTGTCCTTACTCTGGCTCAAGGAAACTGTTTAAATTATATTGTCCACCTCAGCCTCTCCCATTTAGGTCAACATTTCCCTGGTGAACTAAACCTTTTATCATTATGTAGTGTTCCCTTACATTCTAGTGATGTTTTTGCTTTAAAGTTTATTTTGGGCCAGGTGTGGTGGCTCACTCCTGCAATCCCAACATTTTGGGAAGCCGGGGTGGGAGACTCTCATGAGGCCAGGAGTTCAAGACCAGCCCGGGCAACATAACAAGACCCCTTATAACAAGAACTCTCAAAAATAAGATTTCATTTTGTTTGATATTAATGTAACTATAGCAGCTTTCTCTCTGTTAGAATTTGTCTGGCATATATTTTTCATCTTTTCTCTTTCAACCTTTCTGCATTCATATTTTCTTTTTTTTTTTTTTTGAGACAGAGTCATGCTCTACTGCCTAGGCTAGAGTGCCGTGGCATCAGCCTCGCTCACAGCAACCTCAAACTCCTGGGCTCAAGCGATCCTCCTGCCTCAGCCTCCCAAGTAGCTGGGACTACAGACATGTGCCACCATGCCCAGCTAATTTTTTCTATTTTTAGTTGCCCAGCTAATTTTTTTTCTATTTTTAGTAGAGACAGAGTCTCACTCTTGCTGAGGCTGGTCTCAAAGTCCTGACCTCAATTGATCCTCCCGCCTCGGCCTCCCAGAGTGCTAGGATCACAGGGTGAGCCATCGTGCCTGTTCTGCATTCATATTTTAGTTGTTTCTTATAACTAGTATGTAGATTTGAAAACCCATTCTAATAATTTTTCTCTTTTAGCTGAGAGATTAGTTAATTTTATTTATGATTACTGATACATTTGAGTCTACTTCTATAATTTTATTCTTATTCATTTTTTCTCTCTTTCTCTACCATATTTTGGATTGATTGATGTTTTTCCTATAGCATTTTTTCTTGTTTTTAAAATTACATGCACTAATTCTATACTGTTTGTGGTTAACTTTTAATTTTAGTAAGCAAATTTAACTAAACCTAAAGTTATCCAATAGCTTTTTTCTCCTCCCAAACAATACAAGAATTTTGATCTCTAATTCTGCTTATCGCTCTCTAGGCTTACAGCCCACTTTATTTAATAGTGTTTTTAAATTCTATTAATTAGACATTAGTGTCATAATTTCAAATAATCAGTCTTTGCTTCATTCACAAATTTATAATTATCATTGCTTATCTTCCCTTCTCACATCTCAGTCCTTTCTGCAGCACATCATTAAGAAGTTCCTTTAGTGAGTATCTATGGATGGTAAATATTTTTAGTTTTTGCCTGAATAATATTTTTCCACCCTGATTCTTCAAAGGTAGCTTATCTTGATATCCAATTCCAGGCTAACAGACTTTGTCATAGCATTTTGAAAAATTATGCTATTATTGCCACTTGGTTTCTATTGTTGCTGCTTTCAAGTCTGCTGTTACTCTAATTTTAATTCCTGAGTGGCTGATTTGCCTTTTCTCTCTGGCTTTTTAAAAAGTCTTCTCTTTATTTTAATGTTCTGCACATGCTCCATGTTGTCCATTAGTGCTTATTTCTCTGTATTTATCCCGTTTGGGACTCACTGTACTTTCTGAATCTGAGAATTTATATGTTCTATCAGGTACAGAAAAAAATTCTTATTGCTCTTTCTCATTCTCTCTATCATCTCCTTCTGGAACTCCAATTATACATATGATAGACCTTCTAGTTCTATCTTCCATCTATCTTAAATATCTCTTTACCCCTATTTCAAATCTTCCATCTCTTTTTCTTTCTATGCTTCATTCTGGGTAATTTCTTTATATATGTATGTGTTTTTCTAATTTTCTATTAATTCCATTTTTATTTTATTTTATTTTTTAAAGTGTCATTACTATCTTTCAGACAGTAAATATTCTTTTACATCATCTGGATTCTCTATTAATTCTAATTAACCAGTGCTTAATTCAGTTGTACTTAATCTGCTCTTTAACCCATTCATTCCATTTTTAATGTTAGCTATTCTGTTTTTCATTTGTGAATTTCCATTTGATTTTTGCTTAAATCTATCTGGCTTTTTAAATCTTTTATCTTGTTTCTGTCTCATGTTTTCAATTCTAACTTTTGTGTCTTTAAAAGTTTAAAGTGTTATTTTATATTCTCTATCCATTGTTAAATTAAGCTTGACCGAAAGCTGCCTTCTTACACATTCTAAGTTCCACCTTAAGGTTTTCCCACATAATAAACTATAACCCGACTTGATGTGTAAACAGACCATAACCTACTCTTGCAGCAAGTAGCCAAGTCTCAGCCAATCACAGCCGCTGAACGTCACTCGACCACGGGCAGCCCACTGTCCAAGCCAGGTTCACAGGCGGCAAAGGCCCAGCTGTGACCAACCTAGCTGTCCCTGTCCCTCACTGTCCATAAATGACGTCCAAGCACGTGACGCCCTGGAGTTGCTCTGAACCTCTTCTGGGTCTGGGGGCTGCGGGTGTGTGCATTGTTCTTTGCTCCATTAAACTGTCAAATTTGTCTAAAGCTTTTCTCCTAACACGGGTCATTCCATTTTTGGAAGTTTTGGCTGTCAGATTACGCTGGTCATTATTTGTGTCCGTGATGCCTGGCTTCCTCCTGTGCTTTGCAAGTCTGGGCTGCGGGACCAGGTTCAGCAGGGTTTTTTCTATGAGAATCTTATGGGGCCAGGATTGGAGTTGACTCATTTATAAATTCTCAACCAGGAAGCACAGCAGGAAGCCAGCAGCGGGGGTTGGGGGAGGAGTGAAGCCACACCTGCTGCACATCTGCTGCACACCTGCAGCCGCTCCCCATCGCCCCATCACCGACCGAACCCCCATCCTCTCTCCCCGGTCAGATGAGCAATAGCCTTAGACCCTCACAGGGGCAGGAAGCCCACTGCAAACCGCACGTGCAGGCCATCCGGGTTGCTTACTCCCCATGAGAATCCGACGCCTGGTGATCTGGGGTGGAGCCAGGGGAGCAACCTCCCGCCCCTCCCCCTTTCTCCCCCCACTGCCCACCCCCCTGTCTGTGGGAAAAATGTCTCGCACAAAACCGGCCCCTAGTACCAAAGAGGTTGGGATCCACTGCTCTAGAGAATTTATTATGCTCTTTTTGCTTCTCTTAGGCAACCAGGGGTTCTATCAATTTAGGACAAATTCTTGTTATTATCTGACTTGGAGTTTACTGAACAAAGTAGGAAACTACTTTTAACCCCAAGCTCATGTGTGAGCAGACCTCGCTTTATAAATTTCAGGGGAGCTTAGACAGAGACAGACAAGCATCCTGCCTCCTCCCACTACTGACGGCAGGATTTATGTTACAGTCCACCCATCCCCTGAGGGCAGGGCTGGGACCGCGATAAGGCAAGTGCCTTTCTCCTTACTCACTTACTCACTTCACCCCGGTCCTCGCCCCGCATAAGGGTGCAGCCCCTTAATTGTCTCAACTTGGTAAAGGGATCTAGGCTCAAACTGCTCCCCTGGCACAGCCCAAGGCACTATCTCCTGACTCCACTCAGCCACTGAAACCCAAGCATCACGGTTGTGAAGACTGACAAATTTCTCCAGGCAACAGTAGTGCCAGAGACAAATTACAACTCTAATATTTATCTCAGTTTTCAGTTTTTAGGATTTAGATTTCCCCTACTTTTTGCAGGTTCAGCCATGCCTTTTAAAAATACAGTTTTATTTTTCCATTTAGATATTTTGTAAGGAGAGTGTTTTTTTAAAAAATATCTACTATGCCACATAGGCTTAGAAACCAGAATTCCTATTGTCTTTTTATAAGAGTAAGAAAATCTTTCACAGTCGGCATCCTGAAGAATTTTCCCTTGCGTGTCTTTGGCCACCGGCTTGCATAAGTCAATCAGTGGCAAAAAAATGGAGTTTCCAAAATTTAATTCAGACTAGTCAGGATTTACCATAGGGACACAAGGGGAAGTGATGAACAATGAAACAAAATTAGGAAATAGGGTGGGAATAGCTGCTGGGGAGACAGTAGAGCATGTCTGCAACGTGGATAATTTAGGGGAGACTGGGAAGATGAGTTTGACTAGAACAGAGTGCTGGACTTTGTGAGTAACAGGCCGTAAGACTGGAAAGATATTTCAAGGGTCAACGGGTGGGAGGGCCACAAATGCCTGGGTAATGAGTTCCTATTTTATCCGACATATAAAGTCGTGACATTGAGGATGTTTGAACTGTAAAACAAAATGACAATAAAAACAGTGTTACCGTTTAACATTTTGACAACAGTGTTAAGAATGGATTAGAGAGGGAAGAGACTAGAGGTGACCAGAGGTGGTAATTATGATTTAGGAAGTTTTGCAGTAACGTAGGCATGAAATGATAATGTTGGATTGCAATAGCAATTCAAAGGAAGGGAGACACATTATGAGGGAAGCATAAGTGGAATTTGGTGATTTGACTGGATACAGGGAAAAAAAACAAGGATTTGGTGCACTTAAATAAAAATATTTGGTAGTGTAATAAAGACAAGTTCCCTCATTTGTGAAATGGAGATGATTATATATTTAATATCTTAAAATGTTGTAAAAATTAAATAAAATAGAGTTTCTGAATGTACTTAACATTTTTTAATATATAAGACTACATAAATATTTATTAGGGCATCTCTACCATACATAAGGATTTAGTTTGGTTATTGCAAAACTAGTAGGTATGGCTCTATTCCTTTAGGCTGTTATAGCTCAGTGTTAGGAGTTGTTGGGAGAAGGAACATACAATTTTCATGTCTTAAAGAAAGGTACGAAGAGCAAAGGGTGAAGATAGTGATAGAATCAGGGATGGAAAGTGCGGAGTGGTCACATCTAGGTGAGGGATTGTGATCAGTGAGGGAAGTGAAGTCGCTTCCATGCTGAAGAGGTTAAGTATCTTCAGCAAACTTAGAGGTTGTATGTTAAAAAATAATTGCACGAAAACATAAAAGGAGCCTGAATTCCTGGATCACTACTTGAAGGAGAGCTGACTGACCAGAAACATCAACAATGGGCTTGCATGGGTAAAAAATAAACTTTCTTTTCTTACCCTGCAAATTTATTAAGGTAGAATTGACAAATAAAGTTGTATACGTTTGTGGTGTACAGTGTGATGTTTTCATATTCTGCAAAATGAATAAATCAAGCTAATTAACACGTCCATCACCTCACATACTTACTTTTTGTGGTGAGAATATTTAAGATCTAATCTTTTAGCGATGTTTAAGTATTCGAAACATTGTTGCTAACTACAGGCACTGTGCTGTACAGTGTATCTCTAGGACTTATTCATCTTGCAAAATTAGAACTTTGTACCCTTTGACTAATACTTCCCTGCTTTCCCCTTCCCCTAGTCCCTGGCAACCACTATTCTACTCTCTGCTTTTGTGAGTTTGACTATTTTAGATTTCTCATAGAAGTGGCATCATGTAGTATTTGTCCTTCTATGGCTGGCTTATTGTACTTAGTGTAATGGACCCGGGGTACATCCATGTTGTCCCACATTACAGGATTTCCTTCTTTCTTCCATTGCATGTATATGCCACGTTTTCTTTATCCATACGTCTGTGAATGAACATTTTGGTTGCTTCTATGTCTTGGCTATTGTGAATAATGCTGCAATCAATAGGGGAGTACAGATACCTCTTCAAGATCTTGACATCAATTCCTTTGAGTAAATAACCAGAAGTGGGATTGTTGGATCATATGGTAGTTCTGTTATTAATTTTTGGAAGAACCTCCACATTGTTTCCTATAGCGGCTGCATCAGTTCACATTCCCACCGACAGTGTGCCTTATGGGTTCCCTTTTCTCTACATTCTTGCCAACACTTGTTATTTCTATTTTATTATTTTTTTGATAATAGCTATCCTAAAAGGTGCAAGGTAATATCTCATTATAGTTTTTTATTTGCATTTCCCTGATGATTAGTGACGTTGTACACTTTAAGGATTGTTTACAAGATAGAATCCTATACATAAGGAAAATGAATGTGCTAGAGCTACATAAATTAACATAGATTCATCTCACAAAGTTAATTGAAAAATCAAGTTTTAGAAGGTTATATAGTAGAATGAAACCATTTATGTAAAACTTAACAACACAAAAAACAATACCATATGTCGTCAAGGGGTACATATACACATAGTGAAAGGTATACATGATGTCTTAGTCTGTTTCTACTACTTCAACAAAATACATGAGACAGGGTAATTTACAAAGAACAGAGATTTATTTCTCACAGTTCTGGAGGCTGGTAAGTCCAAAGTCAAGGTGCCAGTAGAGTTGGTGTCTGATAAGAGCTGCTCTTTGCTTCCAAGACGGTGACTTCTTGCTGCACCCTCGAGTGGCAGAAGGGAAGGAGGGTAAAGGGTCCAGCCAGTTCTCTCAGTCTTTTTTTTTTTTTTTTTTTGAGACAGAGTCTTGCTCTGTTGCCCGGGCTAGAATGCCGTGGTGTCAGCCTAGCTCACAGCAACCTCAAACTCCTGGGCTCAGGCTCAAGCAATCCTACTCAAGCAATCCTACTGCCTCAGCCTCCCGAGTGGCTGGGACTACAAGCATGCACCACCATGCCTGGCTAATTTTTTCTACATATTTTTAGTTGGCCAATTAATTTCTTTCTATTTTTAGTAGAGACGGGGTCACGCTCTTGCTCAGGCTGGTTTTGAACTCCTGACCTTGAGCAATCCGCCCGCCTTGGCCTCTCAGAGTGCTAGGATTACAGGTGTGAGCCACGGCGCCCGGCCTCTTGGCCTTTTTATAAAGACATTAGTCCTATTCACAAGGGTGGAGCCGCATGACCTAATCACCCGCCAGAGACTCTACTTTCTTCTAATACCGTCACTTTTGTTGATTAGGTTTCGACATACCAATTTTGGCGTAGCATGTATAATCAAACCACAGTACACAGGAACGATACATTTAGAATAATCTAAGGTGGGGACTGGGAGGAAGAGAAACTCGCTGGGGGTGGTGTGCACCAGGAGTTACAACTGGGTCTTTAACGCTTCTTAAACTAGGCGGTAGTAATGTGGGTGTTTGTTATATTATCTTTATATTTTTATGTGTTTGACACATCTGTAATAAAATTTAAGAGGCATAAGAAAACTCATCCTTCTTCTTTGACCGGACGTTGCCGTGTCTGGGTATGACGCTGAAACCGCAGCAACCAGGCTGTCACTCTGAGGTGAGCGATGGGTATTAACCGGCGGACTCACTGAGGATGCAGAGCTAGAAGATGAATAACTTAGGTCCTTGCTGCTGTCACAAAGATGCTGAGCTAACCCGGCCTGCAGCACCCATCTCTGGGCTTCTTGCTCTGTGAGATGACAAGTGTTCTCATTTTAAGCAGAGTTGGTATTTGCGGTCACTTGTAGTCAAAAGCATCCTAACTAATACCATCCACAGAAGCTCTCGTCTCCAAATTTTCCCCTTGCCTAAAACAAGGTTTCCATTCATAGCGCCTATCAAAATTATAGACATTTTAAAATCCTCAGTTCATATTCTACTTCTGTCATAAACCTTTTCCTCGCCAAGAAGTTTGCAAAGCTATCTCCCTAATTCTGAATACCTTTATCACTTACTGTCTCTAACTATTTAGGGCTATTTAATGAAGAGGTGATGTAGATTCCTACAATCAAGCTGCTTTGGAAACATGATCTCTGGAATCTTAAACTGCAATTTTGGCTCACTGTGCAAAACTTTTAATTAGTGGAAAAATCTGCTTAGTGATGCACATATCTAACAAGCTTTTGTCATTTACTGATAAAAATTCGTAATCATTTAACCAACCTAAGCCTCATGCCATTAGGGATTGATGGTCAAATAGGAAACTGAACTATTAAGCAGCTGAGTGCTAACCTACGAAAGGACTACCAGCACAAAAGTGATTTCTCAGGCCAGTAATGACAATGGCTAATGTTGCTGAGCTCTCACCATGTGCCAGGCACCATGCTAGATGTTTTATATTCACCATCGCATTTCACCTTAACAGTAATTCAGCTCCAAGATATTATTCACATCCCACAGAGGAGGAAACAGGCTTAGTTTAAATAATTTCAGCGTCACAGAACTAGAAAGTAGATATGTTAAGATTCAATTCCAGGTCTTCATGCCTCCAAAGACCATGCTCTTTCCGCATGCCGTACCACCACTCAAGAACTTACTCCTTCGCTGAAGTATGGGTCAGTCTCTGTTCTAACGGTGGAATAAACGGCAGGCAGAATATACACGTTCCTACTATTCTAGAACTTGGACTCGTAGATGAATTACACAATTATGTTCCAGAGGTACCGCTGACCATTTCAGAAATCACAATGCGGGAACAGCACTTACATTTTGCAGTGCTCGGTCAGCCATGAAACTTTGATTTTCCTGCTATCGGTCGGACAATGTGATGCAAATAGGTTTAGCTCACAACAACGTCGTCTGAAATGTGCCATCAAGACATATCATCAGACAGAACAATCTGTGTTGAGGACATCCTCGCAGAATTAAAAAGAAAGACAACTCACACTGCCACGGTACAACTTAACTGCATGCGGAATCACATTCCACGGGATTTCAGAGACACATCAATTTTACACCTGTAGAAAACCTAACGGGGTTGTGCGTGCTGCGTGGATCACTGAGGCATATCCTTGAGCCCACCACGGGGAAGATATTAACATGGATCATGCTCAGTAGACTAGTCAGACACGTCAATGTCATGGATATCTGGCTGAAACCTCAGTGTGCCTTTCACTCCAGTCATGGAACAGTGGGCATGTTCGTCTCCCTCAGGCAGCAACAAGAGGGCAGAGAGCAATGCTCTGATTTTTATGTTGTATTTATGGCTTTAACCAAGATCTCTGTTACAAATGTGTTGGTATGCGGGAAATCCTACAAAACAGTGGCTGCCCATATAATTTTAAAAGCACAATACTAATCCATTTATTTTAATAATGTAAAACTTCTTGCTTTTTTAAAAAAAAATATCAATGTTCTTTCTTGAGATTTCACTGGTTATATTGCATACACGTAAGAGTAGGTTCCGTTTCTAATACTTGCATAACAAAAGGGCTAGGAGTAATTAGTCTGGATATTTTATGTGACAGTGATTGTGCGCATGTAGTTTACAATTGAAATGATGGTTCAGGGTTAACAAGGCTGCACTTCACTGTCAACATACACTTACTTCATTCGGAATTCAGCTCGTACGCTGCGCTTACCATTAATTCAATGACTGTTTGGGGGCAACTTACTAAATAGATTGCCAAGTAAAATCACAGTGACTTCATTATTTTACTATATCATGTCTCAGAACAACAGCCTGAGAACAACTGATGTACTGGTAAAACCCAATACTGATTTGTAACCTAAAATATTAGAGGAAAATGCAGCTGCATCATTTCTTTGCTATGCGGCTCAGATGTGGGTTTTTGCTGCCATTATTCATTCAATCCATTCATCTAAGCAAGTATTTTTATTTATTTTATTTTTTTAGCATTTCCTATGTACTTGTATCACTGGACATACAAAGATTACTAAGGCAATCTTTACCCTTAAAGATGTCAGTCTGGCAGTAAAGAAAAACTCATAAAATTATACAACAGGAGAGTGAAAATGTAAGGTCATGCTTTGGGTATTATGAAAGCATGAAGGTAGTGTGCCCAGCCCAGCCCGTAGAGACTGGGGAAACAACGAGACAGGAGCAAGGTGAGCAGGTAGAGAAAGCTTACTAGAGGAGGTGATGCTGACACGTGGGCTGAGGCTTTAAGGACAGGCCACTCCAAGGACATGAGCATGCAGATTGAGGTGGAGATGAAGAGGATTTTTTTTGTCAGAATAAGTAGCATGTGCAAAACATGAGTGATAAATCTCTAGCACGCAGCAGAGGGCTCTGATACATAATAAGCCTTCGTTACGTATTATTTACACTAGGGAACTATTCCGTTCCAGTTGTAGTTGAGGGGGTGAGGGGAGAAAAGATAATGAAGTGAACTAGAACAATGATAGAAGCAAAGGAGAGGACTGATTTGAAACATTTTTGATAAATTTGAGACCACTTCAGTAAAACTAGTAGTAAAACTGGTGGTGGTCTGGATGAGGAGATATGAAAAGAGTTTAAGGTCACTCAAGATCTCTAAATTAGACGGATGGTTGGGCACCCATGTCTTTAAAATATAAGATAAACAGGGAAATAAAATTTCAAAGATAATGATGATTAAGTCCATTTTGGACATGATGAGTTGGGAATATATGTATTTATTTATTTTTTGAGACAGAGTCTCGCTCTGTTGCCCGGGCTAGAGTGCCATGGCATCAGCCTAGCTCATAGCAACCTTGAACTCCTGGGCTCAAGCAATCCTCCTGCCTCAGCCTCCCAAGTAGCTGGGACTACAGGCATGCGCCACCATGCCCGCCTAATTTTTCGTTTCTGTATTTAGCTGCCCGGCTAATTTTTTCTATTTTTAGTAGAGATGGAGTCTTGCTGTTGCTGAGGCTGGTCTTGAACTCCTGACCTCAAGCGATCCTCCCGCCTTGGCCTCTCAGAGTGCAAGGATTACAGGTGTGTGCCACTGAACCTGGCCAAGTTGGGAATATTTTTAAATGTCTGTGTCCAGCAGGCAGATGGCTAGACAGGTATGTTGCTCTCACAAGCTTTGACCCTGGTGAAGAGATATGGGAGTCATCAGCATATTGTAATAGATTAAAAACATTAGCATAGATACAATCACTGAGGGCAGTATTACACATCGAGAGGAGCAGTGGGCTGAGACCTGATGCAGCACTCTGAGGAAAGAACATTCAAGGAAGAAGAGGAGGCAGAAGTGCCCTTTAAAAAGTCAGAGAAAGAATAATCATGAAGACAAAAAGGAAATTTTAAGAATTCGGGGTCTAAGAAGTCAAGAGAATAGCTCTGATGGGCAGATGACCAACCACCTTAAAGGCATGTGGGGTTTTATGTATGTACCATGTAAGTGCACTGGATTTAGCAATCACATCGTCCCTTAAACTTTCAGTTGGCACCGGGAATAGAAGCCAGACTACCGTTCATTAAAGAATGACTGCTAGAGTGGATGAAAAGAGGAAATGGCTAGACTTCATATTACATAGCCCACTACTCTTGTCCAGGACAACAAAAACAAACTGGAGAGATGAAAGCCAACACAGCAGTGCTCTAGGCGTGTGACTCTGGTGAGTAGCATCCACTGTGAAGTCAGTGGAGATTTGCTGGGCTTGCAAATAGAAATGGTTATAATTCCCAAAAGAATTTTCTAAGACCAGCTCTGTGAAACTAAGTGTGCCATTGGATGTCCGATTAAATGAAACAAAGATTCCCTACAGGCAACCTTAGGGACATGTAACATTTGCTCTCAATCATAGGAATTGATAGTGAAAATGCATTCTGCATGGAGCATGACATGTCATAACACACCATTCAGCTATTTGAAAAACATCAAATATATAAATATATCAATGTCCAAAAGGACCTGTGCAAAACAGGCAGTGTATGGACAAATGTGTAGGCAGTTCTGTGGCTCCAGCACTAATTTGTTCACTTACAGCTCAAAACATTTGAAATTCAGTAAAAGATACTTAAGGTATTATCATTTCAAGGGTTTAGATCAGATCATTTGATAACGTATGCAACTGTCTTTTGTCAGTAAAATAGCCCACTGTTATTTATTAAATATTTCAGATTTAGTACCTTTCAGTTAGTTTTTAAAAAGTATTTATTTGCAATAATTAATAATACATATTTATAAATATGCAATATTATGTACAGAAAATTAATTTAAAAATTTCAAATTTCATTTTTGTTCAGTAGGTAGGAATATGTATTTGAGAGTGAGGAACCGATGACTCATTTACCCATAAGAAAATTCATTAGTCATGATTTACTATGTGCCATGGTAATATGTACAAAAGTACAAGATGGACCGTGGAGATACAAAATTGAAGAAGACATGTTTCTATTGTCTTGTTTATGATGTGTTGGGAAAACAATGCAAAAATTTACTAGATATAAAAAGCTGACATGACACAAATTATTGTGGGAAATCAAAGGAAGGACTTTTAGAGGGGACGGGGCAACAATAAAAAAATTTTAAAAGATAAACATTTAAATAGTAAATACTAAAAAGATTTAGTGGGCTGGTAGAATTTATTTTGCTTTTGAAAGTCACACTGTAGTGGTCATATATTAACTGCACCCCAGCATTAACAGAGGCCATTTTCAGCCCTAGGTTTGAGTGGGTTGCCCATAGGCAGACAGGCCCTGATTGGCTTAAAGTGTAACCTATACTCGTAATGATTGGTTCAGAGATGGTCACATGATGAAGATATGACTGTTAGGACTTCCAGGAGGGAAAAGGGCTTCTCTTATCTTGGAACTTCATAATAAGACTCTCTCATTTTACCTGGACAAAAATGAGATGGAAACCCTAGAAGCTATTTGCAGCCATCTTCACCAATGAGAAAAGAGCCTGCTTGAGAAGGAAATTTGCACTGACGAGGCAAGGCAGAAAGAGAGCGAGCCCTGAATCAAGGCATGCTCCACGGTTATACAAGCAAACAAATTCCTTTTCTTGTAACCAGATTGAGTTGTACAATCTATATCTTGCAACCTAGAGGGTCCTAACATACCTACCAGGTATTAGTCCTAACAAAACTAATAATAAAAGTTAATGTAAATGAAATCTAGGGGAATGTGTTTCTCTGAACTCCCTAACCCCCAACATAACACACATGTTCAATATAAACATAAAGATCTCAAATGATGGGAAGGGTTATAAAGTATATTTAATATCATGTTACATGTAGAGTTGTGGCAGAAAACAACTTTCTAAAGCAAATCTAGATGTAAATACTTTGTAAATAAAGTAAGAACTTTACCATTCTAAGGCAGGACTTAGTGCCCTACTTTCATACAGTTTTGCTACTGTGCATACAGAGAATCTGAGAAGAAATGAGCACACACTAGAATAAGCTACAAGTAAGGCCCTGATGAGGCTTTTTAAAGCAAGAGACATATTGAAAGTTACATGGTGTGCAAGGACCCTGACTCTCACGTATGAAGATCAAATGAAAACTGAAGAAGGGGCAGATAATCTATTCAATGTCTAAATGGTATTATAATTAAATTACCAAGTATTTGAAAATTATTAGTATTGAGATACTTTCTCATCTTTTAATTATACAGATTTCCAACTTTGATTATATTTTAAAGATATATGTGGGTAACATTGGGTAACATGTGAAAAGTACAACAGAGCTTTCTCAGCCTAAATGCCTGACTCACCAGGATGATTTTTAGCCCTGGGAATGGAGGATACAGGGAAAAAAGGCTCTAGTTAATTCAGTGATTTGCCTTATCAAATAATCTGAAAGCCATTTTCATATCTTTTTGTAATTACTGCTTTTAAATTTTGAACTAATTATAGATTCGCAAAGAGTTGCAAATATAGTACAGAGAGGTTCCATCTACCCCTTACCTGGGCTGCTCCCAGTGCTTACATCTCACATGCTTATAATGTGAAAACCAGGAA
Source organism: Cheirogaleus major (assembly GCA_963574435.1). Taxonomy (NCBI): domain Eukaryota; kingdom Metazoa; phylum Chordata; class Mammalia; order Primates; family Cheirogaleidae; genus Cheirogaleus; species Cheirogaleus major. The sequence goes on from CAUYPO010008171.1 coordinate 36,306, forward strand.
TTTGACATTGAAACAATGTATGTATAGCTCTACGACTTCTAATTACATGCATATTTTGTGTAACCAACAATGTCAAGATACAGAATTACTCCATTACCACAAAGATCTCCCTTGTTCAACTTCTTTAAAGTCATTCCCACCCTCTAATCCCCACCGAAACAAAAGTTTCCGGTAACAATACTCTTCCTAGATAAGATGGCTCTATTTATTTTCTATTTCAATCTGGTCTAAGCTATTTCATTTCTGTAGAATGCTGTTCCTACCCTTTGATGTCATGGCTTATTAGTATGTCCTGATCCTCAATTTCAAACACAGTGCAATAAATCTGAACCTCCAAACTTATTTCCTTTGTTTGAGATGTGGGGTTGGGGGTGGGCTGACCTGTGCTGAATTCTCTTTTCTAATCATAGTTGTTCATTTTGCGTGATCTTAAGTTTGGTCCCACCCTTCCACTGCTTTCCCTAGGGTCCCCCCTTAGCCTTCCAGGTTTTAAAGTCTTCTCAGACCACTGAGCAGTCTCCAGATCCTTACTTCTTATTCCAACACAAAGGAAACTGACTTGCAAAATAGGGTTCCAATTTATTAATTTACTGAGATTTATAATGAACAAAGTTGTTTAAATCAGCTTCTACTAAGATTTAAGAAAATGAAAATATGACTATGAGGCTGCATACCATGTTTCCCCAAAAATAAGACCTACCCATAAAATAAGCCCTAGCAGGATTTATAAGTATTTGCGCAATATAAGCCCTACCCCTAAAATAAGACCTAGTGATGGGCGTGGCTATGCAGCATATCTGCACAACCCATGCATTTCCTCGCGGAGCGGTAAAGATGAGGAGCCCTTCTCATTTGACCCATGAGAGCTCTATTGTTCGACATAAGAGATTGGGGCCAATGGTTGTAAAGGAAATAGAGTCGCAAGAAATTCAGGATGGAATTCAGGGTTTGGAGAGTTATGATG